>JADWQK010001560.1:0-11097 GCA_017933935.1 Sesamia nonagrioides
AAGGCGAAGCGCTCGCTTCGTGGTCCTCTCTGCGACCCCGAGTTGGGGGCGCGAGGAGACGGTTTGGGGGCTCCTTTATGGCCCCATGACCGTGGGGTCGGTCTCCAAAAATGGAGACCCGTCATTGGATTGCACCCTAGGGGTGCTGTAACTCATTCTTCGCACACCTAGGTCGACGCCGCGAGGGTGTGCCTTCCCTCCGGCGGTGGACGGTGTGCATTGTTGTGTGTGGCTGTAGGAGCGCCTGAAGTGTTTCACGACGCCCGTGCGATCAGACCCCTACCAGGTTGGATCACGGGTTGCCCCCGTGAAGGCCCAGCAAGAGTCGATCAGCGACCGGGCGTCGGCTTTGGTTGGCGCTCCGCTACAGCGGGTGATTACCCCGACCCCCTAACAGCTCAACCAGCTATTTACAGTAGGCTGAGAGGGTACGGGGGGTAGTGTGTGTTACGAGCGGTTTGTAGGTGTGTGTTCACCGCTCGTACGGTATTCTGAGTGTGTGCCTGCATGTGGAGTAGTGCATGTGTGTTCGTCGCACGCATAGCGCCTATATAAATACAGTCCGCAAATGCGCACGGCGGCGTCGTGTTGCGAATGAATAGTGTCTATCCTTGTCTGAGTAGGTCACGTGTATTTGTGTTTGTGACCTACCCGGGTGTCAAATCCGGTAGCGCGACGTCTGCTATGAGGTCGCGCGGGAATCTCTTCTTATCGGGAGGCCTCGCGTGCCAGGGCGCAATGTCTTTAATGTGGTGGAGCTCGGAGGTGCTGGCACGCGAGAACATCCCCTTCGCCAGGCGGATAACGAAGTCATCGATGCTCTCGACACGCAGGTCCCTGCTAATGACCGAGTTCCTCACGTACCGGGGGGCTTGGACGATCTGACGCAGCGTGATGTTCTGCTGCGTCCGGAGCTTTTTTCTGTGTGTCTCGGCCGTGAGGGCGAGCCAAGCCGGGGCAGCGTATGTAAGCTGCGGCCGCACGTAGGTCTTGTAGATCCCCAGCTTGACTCGCGTGGAGAGGCGTGACGAGAGCACCGGGCGTAGAAGGTTTCTGCTTACCTTAACCCGCGCGACGGTGTCGCAGACGTGCGGGCCCATGGTGAGCCGGCTGTCGAGTGTGACCCCCAGGTATTTGGCGGTCCTGGTCCACTCGACCTCGGTCCCCATGGGCTGAAGGTTCGGTGGATGAAGTCCGCCTCGTGCCGTGACAATCATAGCCTGCGTCTTACCTGCGTTCACCGACAGTCTCCACTTGCTGAGCCAGTCGGGGAGGTCGTCCAGAACGCGCTGCATTTTGATGGCCGCGTGGTCGGACGACAGCGACGTGGTGATATACGCGGCGTCATCTGCGTACAGCGCGAGGGTTGCAGTGTGCGTGGCGGGGATGTTGTCGGTGTATATCGAGTACAACGCAGGCGAGACGCAGCTTCCCTGCGGCACGCCCGCTCCGATGGGGCGCGCGCTCGATGACACGTTCTCCACCGAAACCTTGAATGTCCTGTCCTGCAGGAAGGAGGAGACCACCTGTATCAAGCGACGAGGCGCGGTGGTCTTGGTCAGCTTGTAAATAAGGCCGGCGTGCCAGACCCGATCGAATGCCTTTTCCATATCGAGGAATACTGCAGCGGCGTACTCCCTCTTGTTCATGGCCGCGGTGAGTGTGTGCAGTACCCTCGACAACTGGAGCGTCGTACTGTGTTCCGCCCGGAAGCCAAATTGTTCCGGGCGGGGCGTGGTGTGCGGCAGCAGGTGTTGCAGCAGGAGTGCCTCGAACACCTTGGAGGTTGTGGAGAGGAGCGTGATCGGCCGGTAGCTTTCCGGCTTTGACACGTTCTTCCCGGGCTTGGGCAACATGATCACCTTCCCCTGCTTCCAGCAGTTGGGGAAGGTCCCGGTGCGGAGTATTCCGTTATATAGACGCGCTATTGCCACCACCGATTTCGGTGGCAGGTGTCGGAGGGCGGTGTTTGTGATTCCGTCCGCACCGGGTGCCTTTCTGGGCTTGGTGCGCCTTATTGCCCCCAGTACTTGGCCCGGGGAGAAGAATATGGGGTCTTCATCTGGAGCTGCCGGCATCTTGAAGTACTCTCCAAGGTGTTGCTCCACTGCTGCGACATGGTCCAGGGCGTCTGTCGGGTTCGGCGTGAACTGACGCTCCAGATGCTCGGCGAATATTTCGGCCCAGTCGGCCGCCGTGTAGCGTAGCGCCCCGTCGCTGTTGCGTAGCGGGCGCACCGGGGCTGGGGTATTCTTTAGGCGTCGGCACAGCCGGTGTACCGACGCCCAGTCGCCGTCTACCGAGTCTATAATGTACTCCCAGCTCTCCGATGCGTGCGCGTGTAGCTCG
Organism: Sesamia nonagrioides; assembly: GCA_017933935.1. Lineage (NCBI taxonomy): Eukaryota > Metazoa > Arthropoda > Insecta > Lepidoptera > Noctuidae > Sesamia > Sesamia nonagrioides. The sequence continues at coordinate 2,350 of JADWQK010001560.1, forward strand.
GCCTTAACCTTGTCCGTGACACGGTTGAGCTGGTTCTTAATGGTGGGGCATCTTGTTTGTTGCCACCGCCTGCGCAGACGCCTCTTGTCGGCGATTATGTTGGCGATGTGTGCGGGGAGCTTCTGGTAGCGCCCCTGTGACGCGGTGGATGTGCATGTCGCCGCTTCCAAGGCGCTCTTGATGCAGGCGGTGAGTCCCTCAGCCAACTCGTTCACGTCCCAGGCGTCGGCGACGGGCCGAGTGGGCGTGGTGGCCTCCATTACCTTCCTGAATTTGTCCCAATCCGTGTGTCGACGTGGCGCCGGATGGGCAACTCTGGTGGTGTGGTCAGTCAGGCGGACGAGCACTGGCTGGTGGTCGGACTTCAGCTCGTCGTCCAGCACCTCCTGCGCGATTTGGCAGGTGAGGCCTTGGTGTACGACGATGTCCAGCACATCGGGTGTGTGTGCTACGTTGTCTGGGTAATGGGTCGGCGTCTCCGGTCCGGACATGTCATACCCTTTGGCCTCCGCGTCGGCGAAGAGTCGTCGGCCCCCCTGATTTATGGTTCCGCTGTTCCACGCCGGGTACTTACAGTTAAGGTCGCCGGCGATGATGGTAGGGTGTGGTGAGGCTAGCAGCGTGTGTATGTCGCTTGTGTTGAGTGGTTTCTTTGGCTACTTGTATGCTGCGTACATACACACGTGCCTACCGGCGACATGCAGCTGCACACCCAGCGCTGAGATGCTGCTGAGTGTTGGGGGCGGTAGCTCCTGGTGGACGACTCTTCGCTTCACCAGCACCACCAGGCCTTGGGAAATCCTGTGTCGCTGGCTGTTGGTCTCATTGTATTGCCCATCCTTCTGGTAGACGTGATAACCTGGGACCTTGACCGTGTCCCCAGGTCTCAGGAGCGTCTCGCTGATGAGCGCCACGTCGATGTCCTGTTCCTGCAGGAGAGGACGGAGGAGCACGACCTTCTCCCTGAGGCTGCGGGCGTTCCAGTGAAGTATTCTCACCGGCTTAGACATGTCTGTTTAACATGATCAGGTCTGTTATGCCGGTGAGAACAACTGGCACCGGGTCCTGCCCCCTGCTGAGCGCCAGCAGGATGTCCTGAAGGACCCGGAGAGCGGCCTCTATTATTGTAGGCCCGGGGTGTCTTTCCCCGGGTGCGCCCGCCGACAAGGCGGTTTGTTGTTGATTCTGTTTCTGTTGTTGTTTTGGTGGCGGCGGCCTACGCCACTCCTGAGCGGAGCTGCTCGGCGCGGGGCCGCGGACCATCCGACTCACAGTAATTTGTGAGCTTTTGGTCGGCGGGTGGGAGAGGTCGTCCGTTCCTGTTGGTTTAGGCCCCGCCCCTTTCTGTGGGATATTCACTGTCCGTGCATTGACTCTGACTCGCGATATACGCCAATTTAATACAAATTGTATTAAAGAGGCTATCGAGCGGAATAAAGGCTCCAAAGTGTTCGCACGAGAATTGTCTGTTGGACAGAGTCTACTTGCGAAGCTGAAGACTGGGGATGGTAGGATCGTCACTTCCAAGCCCGAGCTTTTGGGTGAGATCGAGAAATTCTACGGAGAATTATACACATCAACACACGCACCTGTTGTAAGCCTGGCTAATGATCCTAGAGCCAGACTAACCCGACACTACACCGACGATATCCCAGACGTCAGCCTGTACGAGATTGGTATGGCCCTGAAACAGCTCAAGAACGATAAGGCGGCTGGAGATGATGGAATTACGGCTGAGCTTCTGAAAGCGGGTGGCAAACCAGTTCTTAAAGCGCTTCAGAAGCTATTTAATTCCGTCATTCTTAAAGGCGAAACGCCTAAGGCGTGGCACAGGAGCGTGGTGGTTTTGTTTTTCAAAAAGGTGACAATACCCTCCTGAAAAACTACAGACCGATATCCCTCCTGAGCCATGTCTACAAGCTGTTTTCTAGGGTCATCACGAATCGTCTCGCTCGCAGGTTCGACGACTTCCAGGCTCCCGAACAAGCAGGCTTCCGAAAGGCTTTAGCACCATAGACCACATTCATACGCTGCGGCAAGTTATACAGAAGTCCGAGGAGTATAACAAACCACTATGCTTGGCGTTTGTGGACTATGAGAAGGCCTTCGATTCGATTGAGACTTAGGCGGTGCTACAGTCTCCCCAGCGGTGCCAAATTGACCATCGATACATTGAGGTGATAAAGTGTTTGTACAAAAACGCCACCATGTCAGTCCGTCTCCAGGATCAGGACTCGAAACCGATCCAACTGCAGCGTGGAGTGAGACAAGGAGATATCATATCTCCTAAATTGTTCACTGCTGCGTTGGAAGATGTCTTCAAGCTCCTGGACTGGAAAGGACTTGGCATCAACATCAACGGCAAGTACATCACTAATCTCCGTTTCGCAGATGATATCGTGGTCATGGCTGAGACCCTGGAAGACTTGGGCAAAATGCTCAATGACCTCAGCAGAGCTTCCCAACAAGTGGGTCTAAAAATGAACATGGATAAGACGAAGATCATATCGAACTCTCATGTCGCACCCACTCCAATTGTAGTTGGTTGCTCTGCACTCGAAGTTGTTGACGAGTATATATACCTGGGACAGAAAGTCCAACTAGGTAGGTCCAACTTCGAGAGGGAGGTGTCTCGGCGAATCCAGCTCGGTTGGGCAGCGTTCGGGAAGCTACGCTACATCTTCTCGTCGTCCAAGATACCACAGTGTCTCAAGACGAAAGTCTTTGACCAGTGTGTGTTGCCAGTGATGACTTACGGAACTGAAACGTGGTCGCTCACAATGGGCCTCATACGAAGGCTCAGAGTCACACAAAGGGCAATGGAAAGAGCTATGCTAGGAGTTTCTCTGCGTGATCGAATCAGAAATGAGGAGATCCGCAGAAGAACCAAAGTCACCGACATAGGTCTGCAAGTCGCTAAACTCAAGTGGCAGTGGGCAGGGCACATTGCTCGTAGAACCGATGGCCGATGGGGCAGATGACCTGGTGAAGGTCGCGGGAAGCCGATGGATGCGGGCAGCACAAGACCGGTCATCGTGGAAAGCCTTGGGGGAGGCCTTTGTCCAGCAGTGGACATCTATAGGCTGAGGAAGGTGCATTGACAGTGGCGGGGTTAGCGGCGGCGTTGGTCTTATTGGCCTTCCCTCTTTTGCCGCCGCGTCCTTTCCTCCTCCGTCCTGAGGAGGTGGTGGCCGCGTTGCGCGCTGGTGGGTCGTTGGCGGCCGCCATCAGAGTCGCCGATTGGGTTTCCCCTAACGGCGTCGGCTGTAACGGCCTTTCTGCGGCCGCGTTAGACCGGCGCGTGTTACCGGTGATGGCGACCGTGCCCGCTCGCTTGTTGCGCACCTCCTTGCGCATTACGGGGCATTTTGTGTGGTTTGCGGGGTGCGCCCCCCCCGCAGTTGATGCAGGTGGCGGGCTCCTCCCTTGGCCGCGGGCACTCTCTGGCCACGTGACTCCCGCCGCACCTGACGCAAGCGAGCGGTCTGTGGCATTGTTCAGAGGAGTGCCTGAACTGCTGACATCTGTGGCATTGTGCAGGCCCCCTCTTGCCACGCCACGCCTCGATTCTTACACCGGGCATACAGAGGATCTCCCTTACCTCATAGATGCCCGGCAGAAGGTTCGGTGTCTTCTTCAGTACGGCGTGGAAAATACAGCCGGGTCGTCCTCGTCGCGCCTTGATGACGCGAACGTACTCCGGCTGGAACCCCAGCGCGCGTAGGTCCTCTTCAATGTCTGCCGGCGCCGTGTCCGCAGGCAGCCCCCTTATGGCCACCTTGTGGCTCCGCTCCGCTGGCAGCGAATAGGAAAACCAGGGGATGTTTTCCTCTTTTTCGAGCACCGTCAGATACTTTTGTATCAGACGGTACTCGGTGTCTGTCTGTGGGGTGAATTTCACCCCCTCCCCGAACGGTCTGGCACTGGGGGCACGCCCCAGTTTTCCTTTTAGGACGCGAAAATGGTGCGCCCACTGTGGGAGTTTCTCCACCACCAGTGGAGGGTAGCGCAACTTTTTCTTAGCGCCCGTTTTGTCTTTTCCGTCGGTAGATTTTGCGTCTACCGTCGGATTATTTTTTTCCTCCGCTCGGCCAGGAGGGGAGGAGGGAGGGAGGGCTGCGGCGCCTGTTGCTCCTGCAGGATTGCGCGTCGCTTCCGAGAAGGTCTTGAGGGGCGACTCACCTTTACATTGTCGCTTCGGCGCTTCTTCCTGCTCGTCCGGGCTGCGCTGTCTGCGTTGAGCTGCGCGGGCAGGGGGGGCGACTTTAGGTGGCAAGGTTCTTACCTCTTGGCATCCGGCCTTGGACAGGTCCGGTAGCGACGCGCTGGGTGCTCGGCGTACTAAGCTTGCTCGGGTTGTCCGGGGGATGATGGCACCTTTTACCTGGTCTTGGTTGGCGTTGTCGTTGTCGTCGTCATCGCTGCTCCCGTCCGACGACGCCTCCGATTCGCTCGTTCCGGGTGAAACCAGCGACTTCGACGACGGTGACGCTGGTGCTGAGCTCCGAGGGGCGAGGGGAGATGCGTAGGACATCGGTGAGGGTGGTGGTGTCCGCTTTACAGGCCCGCTCTGCGAATGAGCTGTATTTTTTAAAGTACCCGCACTCGATGACGTCGGGTACCTCACAGCCTGGGCTGTGGTCTGCGGGGCTCCTGATGTCCGGAGCTTGGTCGCAGGTGTCTTCGGTGACGGTGATGCAGGTGAGGCCAGGTGTGCCACCGTAGTTCGCCTGGGTCTGATATTTTCATCAAGGCGAAGCGCGGCCATCGACGCGCTATTTATAGGCACGCGCCGCCCGGCGCAAACAACTACGACCCTGCATTTTAAATTTGTAATATCTTCGGTAATATTCACTTAAACTACATGCTGTAAAAAGCATATTGATCTATAATAAATGCACAATTTATTTAAGGTACTTAAATGGATAAGGATTAATGCTGTATTGTTTAAAATCACTTCGTAAATAACCATTTTTAGTAAAGAATAAAAATGGTTATGCTGGGTTATCCCTAAGAGATAGACATATACCATCGCGGACTTTTTTGTTGAACTTTTTAAGGTGAACAATACTGTAGTACATTATTTTGGTCTATCTCGTAGGGTTCAGCCAGCGTTTGCAATATAAGCGCAAAAAAACGTGCTTATTTACGACATCACATTAGAAACCTTTGGAGACGGGCGAAATTGGGCCTGAACTGTACACAAATGAGTTATTTGTCAATAATTTTCATTTATTTTTTTGTTTTCAATCATTTATTACTAATTCTGGATTCGTCAGAATAAAAAAGATAATATTTAATGAAATAATACTGACTTTCTTTACTTTCACTTTTCAACAATGTTACCAGATGAAATGCGAATCATTAATAAGTTCTAATCGATAAATCAAATTATTACAAAAATAAAATTAAAAATGAATCAGTACATTTCTATAGATTCGTTTTAGAAAATCTTTTAATATAAGGTCTTAATTATATTACCTATTATTTACTTATTTACAAAAACATCTTAAAAGAAATTGATCAACAGATCGATTTAATAATCAATTCAACTTTTTTATTATACAGGCAACAAAGTAAACTCGTGACAACGTGACGCCAAACGTCAAAAATTATTCCCTTCCGGGTTTGAACTTGCCGTAGTGGATATTGTATTTTGTTGTCGTTTTATATTATTTTGCGTCTTTGGCAACGTATTTAGGATTCTGACGGTTATTATTTTGTCGGATGATCCACGCATTTCTCACAACGGACTTTGATATCTTCCTTACTCGACTTATTTCGAAACAACACAATGAGTGACCAACGTGCAACGTCTTCATTGTATCATAACGAGTTACGACAAATAAAAGCGGAAGGCATTCTTTCAGTTAAAGAGCAATGGATTGCACCTCAAGTGGTAAGTATTTATTTAAAACGTATGTATTTAATTAAAACTTCACGCTGTGATATTTTTCGAGTAGAGTCCAACCAGGATACCTTTACATACTAGCCCCGCACGATGATATTGCGATTGGCGGCCATCTTGGTGACGTAGTCTAACTCGCACCGTCGGTACCGTTCGCAAGTTCAGTCCGCGCTTACCCACTTACGCACATCGAATATTTTTGTTAGCTTTTTGTTTTTGTTATCCTGTTTTATTGTTGTTCTTCAGTTTTGTTGTTTAGTTTTGTTAGCTGTTACTCGTTAAAATGAGTAAGAAATTAATTAATAGTCGTGCTCGTGAAATTATAATTAAAGTGGACAATTATTTTGTTATGGAGAAAGAGGACTGTAAGTTAGTTCTTGAAAGTATAAACCATGCTTTAAAAAGTGCTTCGGACATTTTAATACCGAAGCAACTGCTTATAGTTATTAAAAATATTTTGCAAAATTCTATCAAAGTCACGGAGTGTGTGGCATGTGCCACAGGCGTTGCAAAAAATACTGGGACGAAATTGATACGAGAGCATGAGTCAGCAACAGCCAGTGGCAGCAAAATGAGAACTCCTACTAAAGGAAAAAGACAAAAGAAGAAATATTTCGACGGGTTTTCCTTAACAGCTTTAAGAAATATTATAGATTCAATGTATATTAAAAAGATCTCATACCCTACTGAATTACTCTATCGGGATAGTGGATTGCTTTCTGTTAGAAAGATATATATCATAAACACTGTTCTAAAAAAACATAAGAATGTACCATATGATCCTGATACTTTAACAAGAAGGCGTAGGGATCTTATAGCACAAGTTCCACAAACAAAAACTAAATTTGCTGCGATTCAATATGGTACACTATCATGCCAACTGTATAATAGAATCAATAAACATGTTTATATATACAATAATAACTTACATGACTGTAAAAAAATGTTAACAAATTGGACAAAGACACTAAATTACGCAGAAACTGAGGAACTACTGAACTACACAAAATGATACAAGCACACACACACGCACACCACACACCATACACGCACGCACACACACACACACACACACACAGGCGCACACATATACATACACGCACATATACACAAATACATACACACAAACACCCACACACACTTGCATGTTAATTATACATAAGGTTTTTTAAAAATTGTATACTGCTGTGGAAGAGCGGAGTCTCCTAACACAGGCATAATTTGCTTAACAGGAGGCTTCAATCACCAACTAATGTTCAATAATTTGGAGCTCTAATAAATTTGATTTTGATTTTTTTTTTTGATACGGTGAGGAGAGAAATACCCACAATGCGCAAAATCTTGGCGGCTTCAAAAGTAGACCTTAATTATACTGGTAGTGAAACTACATTAAGAAAAATAATTAAATGTGATTTGGGCTACCAATTTAAACGATGCTACCAAAAAAGACTGGCCCCAATTTAAAGACCCCAAATTCAAGCGTGGAGGGCTAAATATTAACGACGTATGAAAGAAAATTACTCGCTTGGTGAAAAATAAAAGACAAAAGACCCGTTATTTATCTCGACGAAACGTGGATACACGCACACTACACGGTAGAAAAAAGTTGGCAAACAGCAACCGATGGAGTGAGATGGAACGACAGCCCCGGTCGCCGATGGATAAAGAAGTTAAAGCGGTTTTGTTGACTATGCCCTTTTAATGTTTAAAGCAGATACCAAAACGGGGGATTACTATGATCAAATGAATGCTGAGAATTTCACCAAGTGGCTTACAGAAAAATTAGTACCCAACATACCACGCAACTCCAAAATTGTGATGGACAACGCCCCTTATCACAGTAGGGATGAGAATAGGCTACCAAGTATGAACAATAAAAAACAGTTGATTGTTGAGTGGCTACAAGATCACAACATCGACTTTCCCAACGACAGTACAAAACCTGAACTGTATTTATTAATTAAACGGCACAGACCGCCGAAAAATTATAAAATTGACAATTTATTAGCTGGCAATGGCCATGAAGTCGTTAGATTACCACCTTACAACTGCGGCCTCAACCCCATTGAGTACATCTGGAACCTGGTAAAGACGAGGGTGTCAGAAAAGAATGTGTAGCAGTTGGAAAGTCGCATTGAAGTTCTGACGTTGGAGGCGTCGGAGTCAATAACTCCAGATGACTGACGAAAGGAAGTCAATCATGTTAAACGGCTTGAAGAGGAATATTGGAATAAAGATCGAATAACTGACGAGTTATTTGTCATAAATACGGCGACGACAGTGAATCGGAAACGACAGACACAGAAAGCAGTTCTGATTCGGAAGACTATATACATTTTTTTACATATTATCCTGGTTTTATTTATAAGCTGATAGATGTAGGTAGTAATTAAAACATGACTACTACACAGTGGACTCTGGTTCAATTCCCGCTCGCAAATTAACAGAAATGTAGTTAGAAAAAAATAGTATACATGTAAGAAAGATATACGAATAAGTATATTTTTCTTACGTCTACAAAAATTATTTCCTTGAAATTTTTAATAATGAAAGTTTGTTTGTCAGAATATGGGTGAGTAGGTAACCCTTAACCCTAATATTAATTTATACATACACTCTTTATAAAGAGTGTAATAAAATTATATAATACAAATAAACCCTTAACCCTAATATTAATTTTGCATTTAACATTCTTTTGCTAGCTGTCCTTTTGTGTGACAGATGACGTCACAACGCTGTTATTGTGACAAGGTTCCATCGCAATATCATCGTGCGGGGCTTATAAGTATATTATTGAATTAAGTTTCATTAATAATATTCCAATATACTACTAGCCCCGC
>JADWQK010000715.1:0-104672 GCA_017933935.1 Sesamia nonagrioides
CTTTGAACTTTACCCATACTTCATCGGTATATCGTTACTAAATATATTAATTAGTGCATTAATTAAGTGTTTTAGCGAAGAACTATGTGAGAATACTGTAGATAGTTTGAGCTAGTTTAGAATGCTATTGATGTGGTCTATGTGAAGCTTTCGCGAAGAAGAATAGTTTGTATGTCCATCTTATTGTTATAGTTTGGTAGCAAAACTCTTTCGAAAGTGTAGACAGAGCGGACTCCCCAGTACTCATATATTTAGCTTAATTTAGGTCATGAGTAACAAGAGACGAGTCCAATAAAATTAACATATCTAATAATGCTTCACCTAACCTGAACATGGAATATGAGACTAGAGGGGAATAATACATTCATTTGTTCCTACGTGACCCACTTAAGTTTTTGGACTCAACTAAAATCGGTATAAGGTAAAAAAAAGCAAATATTGCTAATATAATAATAATAATAATTTGAATGATTGTTGACATAACCATCCCACATGATGAGAACCTCGTGAAAGCTGAGAAAGATAAACAAATCAAGTATCTTGACTTGGCTCACGTGGTTATCGACATGTGGGAGGTGGATTCAGCAATCATTGTACCGATAGTCGTGACAGCCAATGGCTTAATAGCCAAGAGCCTCGACCAACACCTCAGGAGGCTCTCGTTAGGCAGCTGGATCAAGGGCTTGATTCAGAAAGCGGTACTGCTGGACACGGCTCGCATCGTCAGGAAGTTCCTCTCTCTGAAGCCCTGACCGCCGGTAGCTTGGACCCTGTTCCCGATACCGGTGGGCTACTATTTTTTATATTTTTAAATGTTTTTGTTTTTTTTATACAAATATTTAAAAATGTAAATTATGTGTAAGTAAAATAAATAAAAGAATAATAATAATAATTTATTTCAAAAATACAAAATTTACAAGAGAGTTACATATATTTAGGAAAGGTAAAATGTACAGCAAATAAATTTGAGACAAACGACTCCCAAACTGAGACATGCTCGTATCTTGGGTAGTCGGCGGTCGGCCGTTTTAAATATCAATATACGTATACATATCACCGCCTTTTGTACATCCGCCATATGTAAGTATTACTATAAAATAATACATGAACGGGTGTAGGAAGCGATGCAAAGTGCACCCCTCAAGACCTCCGCGCGCGGCGTAGAATACTTACAATCCGCTCTTCAAACGATCATCATTGTCTCATTAGTCCAGAAATAAAATCAACCACCTTCTAGTACTTATTAAAAGTTGCAGCATTGCCTCCGTAATGCTTCGACCCGGTATTTATTTGGCTACCCGATGCCGAGTCGCGACCCACCTGATGGGAAACGCTGCTCTACTATAATATATATACTCTAGAAACATGATAACAACAGCTCCGTAAAGTAATTATTAATAATTAGACAATTTAATTACTTAGCTGCTGACAATCCAGAACAAACACACGATATCTTTATTACGCACTTATGAGCCCTTGTCACTTAATTATGGTAATTCTATTAACTATACACTAACAAGGTTTCACGTTCAGTACATAAAGTACAGGACAACTTAATCGTTCCATTCGTTGGACTAAAGTTCATCATCTCACTGCTCGGAAAACTCCCCTCTAATAATGACCCCAACAACAACACATGAACTTGCTGTTTAATGAACTCATCCATTCTTCTTTTTTATATAAATTATAAATTAGTGCTTGACCGCAATCCCGCCTGATGGTAAGCAGTGATGCAATCGTTGATGGTAAAGCGCGCTAGTTTATTAAGAGCCTATTCACTCTAGCCTTGAAGACACTTAAATTGTAGTCAGTGTAGTGTAGACAACAGATAGGATAACAGCCTACTCCCTCCCACCAAACAACCCTATGATTGGGTGCCACATCGCAGTCCTGTCCGTGCATCCATGACTTTCGTCTCTTTCGGGGCGGTTTAAGTAACTTTTAGTTGAACGACGAACTCTAGTAATGAGAATCGCTTGGTTTTTTTTTACTCTACTCATCAGCAATGCGATTTTGTTACCATCTTATCCTGAAAACTTAGTGATTTGTACCTGGAGTGAGCTGCCATTCCAACTATGTAATACTAGAAATTAACTATTCCAAGCTCACTTCAAACCTAACTTTTCACGTTGAAAAGAGAAGTGATGTGAGATCTTTACGGAATAGATCGGCTGTTACCATGATTATACGTACATATCTATATGCTCTAGCTATCACTGCCCTGTGGCTCAGGAAAAATATGCTTACCTTGAATACCTCAAAGATCAACTACATGTGTTTTGCAATTAACGGTAGGACCCAACCTCGCCTCGGTTTTAGTCTTTTTTTTTTTTTATATCTTTATTTAAAGAGCTTTGTCAATATTGACTATGTCGCTCTGTAACAGCCATACTTTGTATACTTATTTACATAAAGTGATTGTAATATATTCTATAACTTATTTTAGCCGCATCTGACATAGGAGAGCTTAAAATACTATTACATACGCCAATATTAAAAGATTTAGGTAACAGTCTTCTGAGGCGTTCGCCCCGTGCACACTCCATCAAGATGTGGTGTACATCCTCAATTACTCCGCATGTTTGGCAATTTGGTGTAGGTGTAATGCCCATAAGGAAGGTAAACTTCCTTGATGGAATGTGACCAGATCGAAGCCTCATAGCCGTAACAATATCTTGTCTACTCAGCAAACAATTATTTATCCACGGAATCATCAGAGGTTCCGGTTGTATAGTTCTATACCAGATTCCCTTCTCTTTCGATCTCTCGTCATGATACTCTTTCCACATTTTGTGGCAGTGTTTTTTAACTATATAAAAGTTGTCTGAAAAGAAGGGCAAAATATTCAATTGAGTACCTTGATGACATGCTTGTTTTGCGTGATAGTCTGCCAACTCATTACCAATTACACCTATGTGTGACGGAACCCACTGTAGTCTCAATTTTCTTGATGTTTGATTACGGTTACTGTCTAAAATTTGTTCAATGATTGAGTAAGCTATCGGTGTTCCTCGAAAAGTCGAGGTGCACCGAGCTATATGTTGCAAAGCACTTCGGGAGTCAGTCAATATTAAAAATTTATTATAATTTATAGAAGTGGTATATGATAAGGCTTCGCTAATTGCCAACAATTCGGTATACATAACATATACTTTAGACGTAATACTGAAACTCATAGAAGTATTTTGTTGAGGGTCATAGAAAGCAGCTCCCGCGTTATGATTTTCTATGGAACCGTCTGTAAAAATTTGATAGAAATTTGGATATTCTGTACTTAGAAAACGTTCGCACAATTCGTTTAAGACACCTGGTTGATACTTCCTTTTAGCTTGATTTATCACGTCAATGCTGGTCTTTATATTTTTAGATAAGTCTATGCTACTAGTCCAAAAGTTATATTTAAACATTTCTAAGTTCTGACTACAGTGCATTTGCACGTCATTAAGGTATTCATGACTTAATAATAACATAGGTTTATTTTTCCTTTTCCATAAATGGACAGTACCTAATAAGTCTTCTAATAAATTTATAATAATGTTATTACTACACAACGATTTACATTTTAAATAATATTTGCCCGCTAAATAATTTCTACGAATAAAAAGGGGTTGAATACATAACTCACTATTCATTACATGTATAGGTGTAGATTTTACAAAGCTTCCAATGATTCGCATAGCTTGATTTTGGATTTTGTCAAGTTTATATAAATGAATGTTACAACTATCACCGTATAAAAAACTGGCATAATCCATACGACTTCGTAACAATGAAATGTAGGCAATTCTTAGGTGTTTTTGATGTACACCCCAATTTGCTCCTGAGAGAACTTTTAAAATGTTAAGAAATTTCGCAGTTTTTTGATGCGTTTCATTAATATGTTTTGCCCACCTGAGAGATCGATCGAGCCAGAGACCTAAGTACTTAACATTTTCGACAACTTGTAACGAAGAATCATTTATTTTAAGATTAATTTGTTGTCTGTTTATGCCCTTTTTAAAAATACAAAGTTTAGTTTTTGTAGGTGAAATTTCCAAACCAACATCAGACAGCAAATTAGCGAGTAAATTTAATGAGTGTTGTAAATATTCACTAGCCCGAAAAATATTTTTGTGAACCGAATATACGACAAAGTCGTCTGCATATTGCGAAACATAGACACTATCACTACTTATTTTCTTACAAATATCTATGGTAGCTACGTTAAACAACAGCGGGGACAGAGGATCGCCTTGTGCTAAACCTCGTCCCGTAGTTCTAGCAATCTGTAAATTATTTATTTTTATTTGTAATCTTCTCTCACGCAGGAATTCCCAGAGATAAGAACAAAATCTATGGCCTACCCCTAGTCGATCTAATGTTAGCAATAACTGAGGTATGTCTACATTGTTATAGGCATTATCTACATCAACAAAACACCCGACTGTGACACAGTTTGTACAAAATCCTTTTTGAATTCTTGTTGTTAATCGACTTAAATTGTCTAAACAAGATTTACACTTTCTAAAACCTACAGTGTCAACAGAAAATAATCCTTTATTTTCAAAATACCATTCCAACCTTTTTTGTATTATTGAATGGAAAATTTTGCAAATGCAAGATATAAGAGAAATAGGTCTGAGTGAAGATGTCGTGTTCTGATCTCTCCCTGACTTAGGGATCGGAAATATACCGACTTCACGCCACTGATTGGACCTTTTTTTTTTTTTTTTTTCGGTGTGGAAATCCTCATAGGATGTCCGCCGCCCTAGGGTGGGCGACGGGGTCTGTCAGACTTTTACTGACTAAAACCACCCCGGTGTCTCTTCTATCACGAGCGCGCGTGGGGCCGCGGGAGTCTAAATTCTTCCGCAGCCCCACACTCTCGTGCTGGCCCGGTCTGTCCGGGCCTCGTCTCCGGCACGGGGTAGTGGGGTGTTAAGCTACCCCGTGCATCGCCTCAGAGGCGCGCGCTGACACTCGCGCGCGCCTCCGCCGCGGGGTCCATCGAATAGGGGGCGGGGACTTCCCCATGTCCCTCGCCCCTGGACCCATTCATGGGGGGCGGAAGAGGGCGTTATCCGCCCTTCTTCGGCGCCCGGTGCGTCTTCTGCGGCCCGGGAAGGGAGTTGAGATCTCCCTCTCCCGTTCCGCAGCTTCCTTCTGCGACATCACGTCCTCGCAGAAGGACACCACCGCGTCCCACGACTCTGCGCTGCCGGCCATCCTCCGCACTACTGCCGGCAGCGTCAGGTCGCCTCCTACTTCATTTGTGAGGACACGGCGCTGCTCCTCCCAAGCTACACACTCGGAGAGCGTGTGCTGCGCCGTGTCCTCCCGCATTGGACGCAGTGGTGGCACCGAGCGTCCGGCTCCCTGCCTAGGCGACACAGGTACTTGCCGAAGCAGCCGTGCCCCGACAGCACCTGCGTCACCCTGAACGACAGGGAGCCGTGCCTTCTCCCGAGCCAGTCGTCGAGTACTGGCCGGATCGCCTCGACGGTAGCGAGGCCGGCGGTAGGGCGCATAAGCCTCTGCCGCCAGTCCGCCACCAGGACCTGACGGAGCTCCCCTCGGCGCAGCTCGATCTGCCGCTGCGCCGGACTGGAGCCCCGTGTCCGCTCTTCCTCGCGCCATCGGTACAATGACGCGAGTACTTTCGCCTCTAGGTCCCAGGGCGGGGATCCGGCCAGGACGCAAGCCGCCTCGTAGGAAATCGTGCGATACCCGCGGACGACCCTGACGGCCATCGCCCTCTGCGGCTTGCGCAGAATGGCGAGTGTTCCGGCCGTCAGGTCCATCGCCCACACAGGGGCCCCATACAGGGCCATGGACCGCACGATTCCCACGTATAACCGCCTACAGGCGGCGCTCGGGCCCCCCATGTTGGGAAGCAACGTTGACAGCGCGCCTGCTGCACCCATCAGCTTGGGCGCCAGCCGCCGGAAGTGGGGTCCGAATTCCCATCGGCTGTCGAGCACCAATCCCAGATACTTCATGGTGGACTCGACAGCTATCCGGGCACCACTGACCACGATATGTGATCCCGGCGCCGGCGCACGCCGGGGGCCATGGAATACCATGGCCTCCGACTTGTCAAGGGCCACCTCCAGGCCCAGGACAGATTTGGGACCTGACCCAAGTAAAAAAAAATTGTTAAATAAATCTATAAGTAATATCTTAGCATTCTCGGGGAGATTTTTAATCATAGAGAATGAAATTTTATCTACACCTGGTGATGTGTCTTTAGATTTAATACTTTTGTTGAATTCGGCTAATGTTATTTGCGACTCTAATACTAAATTTTGAGATTGAAATAAAGGTTGACCGTTGACCGCATAGTCAGGTGTTAAACTGTTCAGTAGTAAACTAGCTTGTTCCTTATCAATAAAATGTTGAGGTGTTTTAAAGCCCTTTATCCATTTCATTTTTCTCCATAAGTCGTTCACTGAGCATTTTTCATTTAAAGAAGAACAAAATTCCTGCCAAGAACGAGTTTGAGCCTGTCTTAGAAGTCTTTGTGATTCTTGTATTCTTTTCTGTAATGTGTCCAAATTTTCGGGGGTAGGATTGCGTCTTAGGTCACTTAAAGCCAATCGGCGCAAGGCTATTGATTTTGACAGTTCGGTATTCCAGTATGGTTTTGGAACGAATTTACTGCTAGGATTTAAACATATTTTAACACAAGGGATGAATTTATCCGACGCCTCCTGTAAATAATCTATAAATTGGTTATACGTAGTTTGAAGATCAGTCGCCCTAGAAAATGAATTAAAAATACACACATCAAAAGTGTCTAGGGATCAAGCATTTTTATGCGGATTTCTTGAGATTGAGATGTGGCTTTGTAATAAATTTATGATTTTATAAATTTATATGGATCCTTTTTGGTGCATTTCATAATTTGAATCAGGAACTGTGAATCAAATTCGAGTAAAAGATGAAAATCAGCTGTCAATATTTTCCCTATAAAAACATACAACGCATTGAAGACATTATTAGTGCTACTGTTTCCCTACTACTGATTAAAACCAACGTTATTATGGAGCGGCGACGTCATTTAAGCAGGGAAGAAATGCTCAGAGCCGTGGGAATGATAGAAGCTGGTTCCCGGCAACGTACTGTGGCTTTAGCTCTGAATACAAGTCAGAGTGTTATCAGTCGACTTTGGACACGTTACCGAAGCACTGGTACCGTGGCTGAGCGCCATGGAGGACGGTATCGCTGCACCACACGGAGACAAGACCGATACATTCAAATCTTAACTCGAAGAGCTCCAACAATAACCGCTATGATGTTAGCCGTGAGGCTTCATCACTCTTCAGGGAACTTAATTAGCGACCAAACAGTCAGAAACCGCTTGCATGAAGTGAACCTTCATTCCCGAAGACCGCTACGGGTACCACCTATAGCAATGCACAATCGTAGGATTCGATATCAATGGGCTCTTGAACACAGAAGTCCATCCTTATAGTGGTGGAACCATCATGGTATGGGCGGGTATTTGGATCGGCGGAAGAACTGAGTTGATTTGGATCAGAGGCAACCTCAACGCTCAAATTTATGCTGAAACGATTGTATCAGACGTCATCGTTCCTCTACAAGTGCAAATCGGTCCCTTATTTCAGTTAATGCATGATAATGCACGACCGCACACCGCAAGAGTTGTAAGACAGACTCTCGCCGCAGCTAACATCAATGTCCTGCCCTGGCCTGCTCAGTCGCCAGACTTGAACCCGATTGAGCATGCATGGGATATGCTACAGAGAAGAGCTCTGCCGAATATGGAGGGTATCCAGTCGCAAGAAGACCTTTTTTGTTGTTGCAACGAACATGGGCGGCCATTCCACAGCGTGATTTGGATGAACTCATTTTGAGTATGCCAAACCGATGTTCTTGTGTTGTTAGTGTTCGCGGTAGAAACACGGATTATTAATTGTTTAAGTTACCCAATAAAATTTTAGAGAAAACTGTTATTTCAGTCTTTTTTTCGAACTTTTGTGTTAGTGGTTCAAATGTCAAATATCCCTTTATTAGGAAAATGGCAAATTTCTTTATTAATGCAAAGGTGACTTGGTTTATCGTTACTGTGACAAACGAAAACACTTTATTTGATGAATCCTTAAAGAAAATTTTAATTAATATCAATCAGGAGAAAAGTTATTGCAAAAATATATGTTGATCCCTAGACACTTTTGATGTGTGTAGTTTTTAAGTACTCAGTATATTTTTTCCAATCTGCTTTTTTAAAGTTTTTCTTTTTAATAGAGTTTACGACTGAGGCATAACATGTAGAAATTTTTATTATAAGATGATCGCTATTTAATGTCTCTTTGGTCACATTCCAATTAAGTCTCAAGGATATGTCCCCAGTAACCATAGTTATATCGGGTGATGACTGTCTCAAGTTACCATTAACAAGTTGTATACGTGTAGGACTACCATCATTTAAAATAACATAATTGTAATCAATCACAGAGTCTAAAATCTGATTGCCTCTCGTGTTTATTTTATGTGACCAATTTGTGTGATGACCATTAAAGTCGCCCAAAATAATGGTATTCCTACTTTTGAGAGAAAATAAATAATCCCACACACTTTGATTTGTAGGGATATCAGGAGGACAGTAAACTGCGATAATGTTTTGGATTTGATCACAGTTAAATATTTTGACGACAACGATTTCTAAGTCTGTGTTATTGTTTGGTAAAGAAATACGTTGAACTTGTATCGATTTGTGAGTGACGATTGCTACTCCTCCATAAGAGAGGTCCCTATCCTTCCGAAATATGTTAAAGTTACTGAGATTTAAAGTAGTATCCTGATCGAGCCATGTTTCACAAACTGCAGCTATATGTATATGTTCTCGATTTAAAAACTGCTCAAATAATTTTAATTTTGGTTTTAAGCTACGGGCATTCCATTGTATAATATTTAAATCTATTTTAGTATTACTAATTCTATCCATTACTATTATTATTATTATAGTTACTCAAAAACATATTTGTTAACGTTGAAAGATTAGGTATTAGGTCCGAAAACAATGTCGACAACCAATTTATAAATATTTTGACTATTACTTTTAGTTTTGCCATTAAGCTATCTTTTTTTTCGTTTATATAAGTCTTGATTTTAGTTACTAGATCACTTAATAACCACGATTTCCAATCTGTAGCGCTATCGTTCACGTGTTCGTCACTGTTGTTTATAATTTCTGGACGCCTTGTCTGATCAGCCGGATTATCAGCTGATTCTTCAGAAGCTGAAGTTTCAAAATCCGCAAGCACATTTCTCGTTAAAAATACCTTTTTCTTCCTCTTGCTACGCTTGGCACTGTTATTTTTGTTACCCAAACCTGGTTGTAAATTTTCATCTGCAGTATTTTGGTTGTGTTCTTGTCCGTTATTTCTCGTCAATGTTGAAGTATCCATTCTTTGTATTATAGGTTCTTCTGTTGTATTTGGTGTTTGATTTTCTATTAGTGCCATGTCTAGACTCGAGCTTTCAATAATCGGATTAACAATGTGATGACCAGTTGATACGGGCAGAGGAATTAAAGCACGATATTTTGAAAGGGCTTGTTGGTATGTACAATTATTTTCTGACATTAGTTCTCTAATGCGTTTTTCTTTCTTGTATATAGGACATATTTTGGATATTGCCATATGACTACCCATACAATTGGCACACTTGTATACAGTTGTATCGCAAGTTGTATGGTGACTGCGGCATTTTGGACACAAAGCTTTGCTGGCTGGACACATTTTAGCTATGTGCCCGTACTTCCAACATTTGGAACATTGAGTCACCGGGAATTTATAAGGTTCTACTTTAACTTTCAACTCATACAATAATATATGTGACGGCAGTGAAGGGCCTTTAAATCCTATTCGAAAAGTCTCACTTTTAATCCAATTTCCTTCTTCTTTCTTATTTAGTCGCTTTACTGATATAACTTCTTTCTCAGAAAATATGTTTTCTAAAAGTTCTTCTTCGGATAACTCCACTTCGATATCTCTAATAATTCCATACGATAAACCTACCTCCCATGTCTTTTGTGTACGCCAACCAAGCACCTTTAACGCTGGACACCACAGGAATTTATCTGCACCGCTTTCATTATGGAATGTTACTAACAACTTGTAAGGATTCACATATTTGATTTTTTCAATGTCACTAATTTCATGCTGTTTTAATATTTTAGCCAGTGCAAATTGCTTCGGCAATTTATCCTTGCAGGTTACGGCCACTTGTATAGGTATTTTCTCTGTCGATGTCTTTGGATCTTTCGATTTCTTTTTTGAATTTCTAGCTACGGTTTGCCAGCATTCTTCGTTGGTATCGTCGCACCTTGGTCGTTTTGAAGACGAAGTCATATTTGAAACACCGGGGGTAATTTCCATTTCTATTTGTTGATTATGTTGTGTTTGGTCATCTGCAGATAATAAGATATCATCCGTATTTTGTACTTGTGTTCGGTTATCTATTGAGTTGGTACTATTGTTTACGTCGCAGCAATCGTCTTGATTTTGATCGCTATCCATTAGCAAAAAGGTTCATAATCACCTAACCACACACACGAAACAATTACCGGCCAGCGCGATCGCAGGCCGGCAGGGAACCGGTTTTTGTTTACGTTAATAAGTAACAAAAGGCGTTCGAATCGCACGGAGTGTGACTTAGGACTGGTTTTAGTCTTAAAATACATTACTGCGTCAGTATTAACAAAAACTGTGATTGCCCTATAATAAACAAAATGGATACCACAAAATACTTTGGAATTATGATTGACGAAAGACTATCTTGGCATTCTCAGATTGATCAAATCGTTGGTAGAATTAGGAAGTTGATATGGATTTTTAAAATCCTTAGACACTCCGCTAGCGTTGAACTACTAAAAAAGGTCTATGTTGCCTTGGCTCAGTCGATCATGATCTACTTACTGCATTCCAGTGTGGGGCGGCGCATCAAAAATTAAATTCCTGGAGGTGGAGCGTGCTCAAAGAATACTCCTAAAAGTAATGTTTTTTAAACTACTAAGCTTTCCTACAGCCATCCTTTATTCAGAAGCCAACCTTTTAAGTATTCGCAAATTGTATATTTAACATGCCACTTTCAGGAAACATAAGTCACTTACAGTTGATCCTACTATATTAACAAAAAGGCGAAATTACGAAGTAACTAAAACAAGTGCATGTAGAACTTACTTTGCTATGCAACAATTTTCAAATCAATCTTCGCATTTATATAACTCTATTAACAAAATTCTTAAAATATATACAAAAACTACTTTGGAATGTAAACGGATGGTGGAGGAGTGGCTAAAAACTCTAGACTATGAAGATACTGAAAATATGATTGTCCATATTATTAGGTAGTTTTGTTGTTATGAATAGATAGTAATATTTCATATATCAGGTGGACGCTTGTTTGCATTGATTTAAATAGAAGAAAAAAATATATATATACAATATCTTTATATATATAATTCTGCTGTACGTGTGTATGTCATTGAACTCCTCCTAAACGGCTTGACCGATTTTAATGAATTTTTCTTTATGCGTTTGAGTGGCGACCTGGATGGTTTAGATTCACAAATCAGCCCGGCAGATGGCGCTGATCGCTTGAAGAAGCGTGTTATCTCGGAAACAGCCCTAACGATTTCGCTGAAATTTAATATGTGGAGGTTTTCGGGGACGAGAAATCGATCGAGCTCAGTCTTATGTCTGGGGAAGCGCATGTTTTCGAGTTTTCTCTTTCGTAATATTTTACGCATAATATGGGCACTAATTTCGCACGGCTTGACATAGCGGCTGTGGCGTAGTAAATAGTGGTATGGTTTACTCGCGTTGGCTGGTGTTCCTCGGTTCAAACCCGGGCAATCACAAGTTTTTTTTTTGTTTTTAGACAAGTTTATATATATATTTTTTTTTAATTTTTGTAGTTACTTAAAAAGAAAATTGTACATAAGAACTAAAAGAGTAAAAAATAAATAGAAATAAATAATAAAGATTTTTTATTTAACTTAAAGAGGCTGAAACAAGAGCTCTAGGGGTAGAGAGAGGTATGATATCTTTGTTACAAATGTAGATGACAATGCTTTCCATGGGTATATTCCTAAATCTGCTGTACGTGTGTACATCACTGAATTCCTCCTAAAGGGCTGGTGCGATTTGAATGAAGTCTAATGTATATAAATGAAAGTCGTGTTAGTTACTCTATTTATAACTCAAGAACCGCTTAACCAGTATGGCTCAAAATTGTTAGGGAGGTAGATAAGAACTGGGAGAAGGACATATCACATAGGATACTTTTTATCCCGTTCCCGTTGTTCCCGTCGTTCCCGTGTGACGTGACATGAGGCGTGGTATAACAAAACGCAACTGACATGGAATAACAAAACAACTCAGTCAAAATATAAGTTAGCGGTTCATTTGTTAAAAATGGTACAAACACACTGCTGCACTACTCAGCATATTAAAAAACAAGTCTTACCGGTTTAATGTTGATGCATTCATTTAAAGCAAGGAATATAAATACTCTCTGCCGGTTAATTTTTTTAATAAAAGCCCCAAAGCAAACTTCAACTTCAAAATTTCTAATATTGTATTACTGTACCATTTACCACTTCACTACATACTATAAAACAAAGTCACTTTCTCTTTCCCTATGTCCCTTTGTATGATTAAATGTTCTCTTAATAGATAGAGTAATTAAAAAGAAACGTTTATATGTATAATACCATCCATTAAATTGTGGAGAAACACTATCCCTCGCCCACATGTGGGAGTGACGAGAGGAGGCATAACTCCGTTGCCGCGAAAAATCGCAGTACAGCGGACAGAGCTCCGGCGGGGTCTCATGGCGACATGAAAAGTGTGATTGTCGCAATCCAGCACTGAGCACGCCACAATAGCGGCGGTAAGTCCTCTCTTTGTGGAGTAGCTAGAAAGGCGCCACGGCATCCTCACCTTCCGACTGACGTAGGTCCTCACCAGACACAGCTGTTTCGGGAGGTTCCTGTTCCGTATAAGGCGGGAGGAAACCCCAGAGTAACCACTGTGTGCATCGCCCCGAGGACACGGTGGAGCAAATGGTGGAGGTCTGCCCGGCTTGGGTAGAGTACAGCCGTGTCCTCGTGGCGGCGATCGGCGGCGATATCTCGCGTCCGACCCTGGTCCGGGCCATAGTCCGGAGCAAGAGTGCACGGCAAGCTTTCACCTCCTTCTGTGAAGCAGTGATGCTGGCAAAGGAGGAGGCGGAGCGCGTGAGGGAGCGGAAATCCCACTACCCTCACGCCTCAAACCGCCGCAGGAAGCGCCCGGGTTAGGAGGCAACATTGGACTCCCGACCACCGTAGGCGCGGGCTTGCGGCGGCGAGCGATAGGCAGCTAGCCTCCTGGTAAGAACCAGGCCCGGGTTGACGGCGCGTTGTGTTTCACACGCGCCTCAAAGAGATGTCAGCACACCTTGACGGGGTCCACGAGGACTGGTCTACAGGGTTGCGGGTTGGTTAAAAAGAAACCATGGCACTGGCCGTTGCATAGGCAAGTGAGGTAACACGGATGGGTTTTAGTCAATAAAAGTCTGACACGGCCTTCCGCTCCGCCCAGAGCGGGAGAGGTCATTTGATGATTTCCCATCCAAAACAAAAAAAAAAAAGAACTGAAGAAGAGCAAGAAATTGCACTTGAAGAGCGCAGCCTTAGTATGGCTCGACTTCGTGCTTCTCAATCACCAGAGCAAAGGGAGGCAGCCCGTGAAACGGCTCGGTTGGCAATGCGAAATCGTCGAGCAAACCTCAGAGATCAAACGCTAGATAATTTACGAAGCACAAGAAGAAATTCATCAAATACTGACTTGAATCGGGCAGCGTTTCAATACGCATACAATATACCGCAATGGCGTTCGCATTGAGCCAATGGATGTGGTTTGCGAGTATTGTAGCACATTCAAGATTTCCGGAGAACCGCCAGGATTGTGCTCCCAAATAAAGAATCATTGAATAATAATATTTATTTATTTAAAATTATCCTAATTTAAAAAGTAGTCATGTGATATTGCCTTTAAGGCGGAACGAAGTTCGCCGGGTCAGCTAGTATATATATATATAATTAAAAAGTATAAAATAAAAACAAAATTAAATTCAAATATAGGTTTGTCCATGTGTATATTAATACATAAATAAATAAATTGTTACACACATACACATACATACACACACAATTCAATACACAAATGCAGACAACCATACACACAAACACTTACTCACGCTTGCACACACACGTGCTTACTTTTAGTTTGGACTCCCATAGATTTAGTTCATACCTGTATTTCTTAATTATTGGATACAATTTAATTAAGTTGCTACGAAACATGTAATCAAGTTAAGGGAGAGCGGCATCTCTTGGCACAAGTTTTTTCAAACTTAAAAGGAGAGGTCAACCTCAATTTTGTTTGTACCAATTTCGTCTTTGAATAAAATATTTTTCATTTTCCATTTATATAAAAATCAATGCCACTTTCTTTGTAATTTTATAACTCAAGAACGGACTCACCTATCTAAACCAAATGTTAAGGCTTTGTTGTGACTAATTAGTAGATGGCTTATGTGAAGTTTGAACAAAATCGGTTAAGCGGTTCTTCATTTACCACGTTTTTTTGTAACATGTGAATTTAATGAACGGTAGATCATCATCTCTCTCATATATTATATAAAAATCAATGCCACTTTCTTTGTAATTTCATAATCCACGAAAACTGTGTAATGGTACCTGATTGGCAGTGAAAAACTTATGGCCAAATTTAAATGAAGCTACGATTTTAACTGGTAAATCAAAAGGAGAAGTTTGTTTTGATGCGTATCCCTATGATCTCAGTTGATATGCCATTTGGGTTTAAACGATTGCAATATCCTGTGAGTTTATCATTTGCCATGTCCATCAACACAGCCCAACTTTATGTTGCCTGCTCGAGAAATCGACATGTTAGAAATGGAAAACAAAGAATATTGTTTGGGTGGATTTTTAAAATGCTTATATTATTTAACACCAGAAAGGTTTTTTTTTAGCTTGAATTGTTGTACTCTGTAGGTTTGAATTTGAATAGTATGGTTTGTGATTTTTTTTTTATATATATTCTGTGGAAAATGTTGTTGGTAATGTGTCGCTATTTGCCCTACACAAAAATTAAATGAAAGGAATTGTAATTGTTACTGTTTTATGCAAACGCTAGTTAACCGTCGGTTGCACTAGTGACCGGGTCTCTGAAATTTTGCCGATTAAATATTTTAATTATACAACGTGTAACAAAAAGGGTATATACATACCAAGGGAATGGCATCTTTAGATGATATCAAACGATATCGGAAGGGTTTCAACTCAAAATAAAATACTCAAAAAATTGGTACCAAATTTTCGGTTTCATGTGTTTCTTAAAATCAAATCATAACAAACGTGGCAGCACACTACATACGTTAATAACTACTCGTTACCCGTCACGTTACTTGCCAAAATCCGATAAATGTCTTCAATATCTCTGTGCGACTAGTAGCCTAACACAGACGGTGTTTTTCCTCATAACTTCCTAACATAAAGAGATAGGATTAAAAAACCCTTCCAATATCGTTTGATATCATGTAAAGATGCTATGCCTTTGTTATGTATATACCCTTTATGTTACACGTTGTATAGCAGCACATAGTTCTTCCGTCCTTGACCGAATGCACAAGTGACCCCCGGGAGATGGCCATTAAAATTAACATGAAATTAATAAACGTAATGGGTTCCACCTACAGATGACTCATACTCAGTACAGGTTATTTAATGGATGTATGTTGTGGCTGCTTCTGTTATACTTGAAAAGTGGAAATGTTAACAATCCATAGGTACTAATATTATAAATGCGAAAGTATCTCTGTCTGTCTGTTCATTTGTTCGGCTTTCAGTAGTTTTGGTACTGAACCGATTGTAATGACATTTGGTACACAGATAGTCTAAAGCCTGAGAAAAGACATAGGCTATATAACATCTCGCTATGACCAATAGGAGCAGAGCAACAAAAAATGTTGTGAAAACGAGGGCAAACGCGGACGTACATATTGCTCCCATTATTTTAACAGGCGCTTATTTTATATCAACACGCAGACGGAGTCGCGGGCAACAGCTAGTTTATTATATGATAAAGGCCAGCAGCTTGATTCTGTAGAAATATCACAGTGAGGACTCAGGGGAAGTGAACTGTAAATAGTGTCATCCCTGGCATTAGTTTAAGTGACAGATCATCAACATCATCATCAACCTTTTTATCGTCCCACTGTTGGGCACAGGTCTACTCTCATACAGAGGAGGATTGGGCGTAACCACCACGCTTGCTCAATGCGGGTTGGCGATTTCAGACTTAAAGTCCAGGTTTCCTCAAGATGTTTTCCTTCACCTTTCACCTATAATCAGTCATTGGTATCCAAGATATACCCACTTAGAAAGTACATTTTTTTAAATCATTATAAACTAGTGCTTGACTGCAATCCCGCCTGATGTTAGGCAGTAAAGCAATCGTTGATGGTAAAGCGCGCCAGTTAATTAAGCCTATTCACTTTAAAAAACTTAGTAAATAGGAAGGAAGACGGCAGTTGAGCGAGGTGATGCAATGTTAAACCCAACAGCACAAACAACGATGCTGCGCCAGAGGGAGACTGATCTGGAGATTCTCCACGACCAAACTCCCGACACAATATCATTTGGTGCCTCGTACCCAGCACACATCGCAACACAATCGCTCAGAACCGTCCTCCGTACGGCTTCACCAAACATCATGCCGGAACACGACGAATCGCTTGGCGGCAAGACTTTGTCTGATGGGTGGTAACTTTAACTTAAAAACAAACATATAACATAGAAAAGTTACATTAGTACTTGCCGGACCTGGAATCGAACCCGCACACTCATACTTGAGAGGCTGGTGTTTTAACCACTAGGCCACCACGACTGTCACCACGAGTCAGAGGGTATTTCAGCTAAATTTACACGATGATAAAGTTACAGAATGACATTACTGGACACATTGCGCGTATGACTGGTTGACGAACTTTTGCGATGAAATATGGATATACACATTCATCCAGTTAAAAAAAAATCCTACTTTACCAGCATAGCAACAAGGATTACTTAGTAAAAGTACTTTTTATTACGTGAGCATACTCATGTTATTACATAATAGTAACCAGTAATTTTTAAAGTTACATTTGATGGAAACACAGTCAAAGTTAATAAAAAAGTATAATACATAACAAATATTATCGATTTTTTATTCGGTTTATTTACTGTAATTAATGGTAGAATGATACTCACGCAGAACTATGGAAACAACAATACAATTAAAGAAGGATTTAGTTAGATAGGGTATCGTTTATCTGTGGAAGAATATAGACTCCCGCGGCCCCTCACGTGACAGAAGAGACAGACGGGTGGTTTTTAGTCAGTAGGAGTCTGACAGACCCCGTCGCCCACCCCAGGGCGGAGGACATCCTTTGAGGATTTTCACCCCGGAACAAAAAAAGAACCGGTATCGTTTAGAGAACTGTGTCAAGTCTTCTTATCGACAGAACTTAGGATAGGTCTTGCGTTCTGTGTTGATATATTGTACCAAAACGTGGGTTTATCCACAAATTGTGTTGGCATATTTTGCGTAAAGCAGGGTGCCGTACGCAAAGTATATAAAAAGGGAGACAACAACTAGATAGTGTTATTTCATTAAAATCTACAGTAATATTCTAAACAGGTAAAATGATATTGTTTGTATGCGTGTAGGTAATCTCCGGAATTACGAGTCGGATTTGGAAAAATTGCTAATTTCACTCAGATTTCAGAGGCTAGGTAGTATTCAATATTTTTGATTGAGTAACAAAAGAAGCAATAAACAAAACAAGATTATTATCATTTAGAAACCTAATACCCATAGTTTAACAAAGTTTTACGTTTATCATCAATCTGTAAACTAAATAATGGTGAAATGGCGTGAATAGAACTCGATTAAGGTAATGGAGTTGCGATGTGCAATACCATTTAAACGGAAAATGCGAATGACAAGTAAATTGAGAGAGTTAATTATGCATAGAAGGTGGAGACGGCAACACAATTAAACTTTGCTAGCTTATATGACGTACTTAGTCTGCATAAGAGAATTTAAGGAAATATAGTTAAGTCACTAAAACTTTGAGAGAGAGAGATGGGGAGAAATTAGGAATGAGACTTCAATGTTGTGTGTCATCAACTATTAAAACACAAATCTCCATCAAAAAAGGAAGCAATCCAATTTTTCCCTAAGTTCAAACTTTATGTGTGATTATTTGAAAAGTAATTCAATGAAGGTACTCGGTAAAGATAACGAACTGTTTATTGTTCCTTGTGGCTTATGTTTACCTCCATTTTAAACCTAAATTAAATTTTGTATTAATAACCTAATTATTTTTAGCGCACATGTTCTTTTGCATTTATATTTAATGTACACTAACGTCTATGATACAGGCTCGGCCTAGTTTAGACGTTAGGGCTCACTTTGATTGTTTGTAACGTAATTCCTTTAATATATTTCGTAGGTTATAATTTGTAATTTCTTTTCAATAAAACATTTTTATTATTTTATTATTATAGGTGTGCACAGCACTTACACATGTAGGTAGTTAGCCCAAGTTTGACAAGTAATTTAAGCGTTAATACAAATAATAAATAAAAATCAAAAAGACATGGGGAAATCCAGGGAAATCCCACAGCCGGCCTTCATTACTAGGTACTCAAATCAGCCCGTCGAGGTACCGGGATCAAAATCAAATCAAATCAAAATCATTTAGTACAGTTACAGGTGGTAAATATAATAATATAATATTGGAAACAATTATGGATCCTGTTGGGCACAGCAAGTTTTAAATAAGTAGAGAGAGAAAGAGCGCTTCATATGAATCATAATAATGATATGATTCCTTCACAAACATTTATTTATTGTATAAATATTTATTGTATAAATAAATGTACACATATATGTATTATTTCTGTTGTATAAATCCCGGACACGCCATCAAACTTGACAAACCAAGTATAGAAAGCACGGTATTTATCGGAGATTATTGTTAGTTAGGCCTCTGTCCCAAAAGAGGGAACAATATAGGCTGATTAATATGATCATTAATTTTTCCAATAAGTTACTTTATACAACGTTATTTTTTGTTTAAGCAAAACCCGAAACACGTGTCCAGTATTTTAAGGTAAAGAATCTATGGAAAAATTTAAAAAAGATATGATGGAAAACCAAAAAGTTATGAGCTTGTTATCCTACTTGGCTGTCCCAACAAAAATATGGTCCACGCTCCGCTCCGGTGGGCGAGCGGTGCAATGACCTCTGGCGTCAGTTGTTGCGCGGGTGATGATCGGCCTAAACTGCGTACCGCGATCGGTAACAGTTTCTAAATGTATTTGGGAAAAATATAACATGGTGTAAAAATGATTGGAATCGATTCAGTTGCTTATTCTGAACAAACTATATTCAGGTTTCGCTTAAGTAAAAATTAATGTTGTATAAATATTCACCGCTTTTTGGGAAGCCAACTTAAAATACAAGTTTCTAGTTCATCATCAACCTTTTTTTTTTTTAATCGTCCCACTGCTGGGCACAGGTCTCCTCTCATACAGAGAAGGATTGAGCGTAATCACCACGCTTGCTCAATGCGGGTTGGCGATTTCAGACTTAAAGTCCAGGTTTCCTTAAGATGTTTTCCTTCACCTTCAGTCATTGATGTCCAAGATATACTTAGAAAGTATGTACATATAACTTTAGAAAAGTTACATTGGTACTTGCCTGACCTGGAATCGGACCCGCACACTCATACTTGAGAGGCTGGTGTTTTCTAGGTAGTTTTAAACAAAACTCATCATCGTCATCTCAGCGTTAATCCCAGTCGCATCCAAAGCTTTTTCAGCTTTCGGAGTCTGGAGTCCGTTTTACCCGTCTAACTGCTGATTTTGGCTAGTTTTAGACAAAACTATAGTGGCCAAATAACTGAATAATAAAGTCTGTAGGTCGTGCCCGGACTTAGAAATGTCCTGTATCCTTATTCACTGAAAGATACCTTCGTCTTACGCAACACCTTCTCGTGACGTCACGCGTTATTAGGTAACTTTGGTACAGAAACAGTTTTAACGTGCATAACAGCTTGTACTGAGAGTATCTATATCTAACCTACAGGATGTATCAGCTGATGGGTGATAAATATGCATGTGCTTTTTTGAGTGTATTACCTTTGCCTTACCTTTTGTATGCCCTGTTTACGGCTTCGAGGTACACGGTTTGCGATGTAACTTGTTAAGAGGGGACTCTCGTGGCGTTTTCTCCATATAAACGTATTCCGCTGTTTTCTTCTTGGATACCGATAATAATTTTTTTCTACAAATTCACACCTTGATTATACGCACCCCTATTATTTGATTTTTTCGAAAACTTAATTATTAAAAGAAATATGATGTTTCAAAATC
The DNA here is from genome assembly GCA_017933935.1 of Sesamia nonagrioides. Taxonomy (NCBI): domain Eukaryota; kingdom Metazoa; phylum Arthropoda; class Insecta; order Lepidoptera; family Noctuidae; genus Sesamia; species Sesamia nonagrioides. The sequence continues at coordinate 20,501 of JADWQK010000715.1, forward strand.
CCGAAAAATAACCCATTTTTCCCGGGATGTTCAGACGACTATTACACAAATGTGATAAGTTTTTGACATAAAAGAAAATAATAGAGGTATAGGTATACTCATCTTCTAAATTTTGATATAAAAGTAATTGAGATTTGTCGCGTTTTGAAAAAGAAAACAGCGGAATACGAAACATCTTTTGGTCAACGTTTTTGTAGGTAAAATCAGCCTGCGTTGCAACTGTCTTTTTCGCACTTTACGGGGAAAGGTTGAAACCGGCGCGACGGCAATAGTTTCTTCAAATACCTATTTCTCAAATTCCTCGGCACTGGAGTCCACTCTTAAGGCCGTCAAAAGAAACTAAGCCATACAAAAAAGTATAACTAGCAAATACAAATAAAGTAGGTCATCTTATATGGGTGGAAATTATAAATGAATTTGTTGCGACATTTAATGCTTTGATTGAATGTTTTGAGGTTTCAATCAAAGGATTGAATGTAAATAAATAAAGTTCCGTAAGAGGTTTCTTCCCAGTTCAATAGACGGTAAAAAGTAAACCTGTATAATACACAATCTAGAAATATCTTAAAAAATTAGGTAGTCTCTTTTAAAAGTGGTTTTAAGATTTCTTATTTTTTTTTTATAACGTATTTCTATTATTTTAATACTAGCTTTCCGCCCACGGCTTCGCCCGCGTGGAGTTCGGTTATATCGCGCTTTTTAGATTTCCCTCGGGAACATCATTCTTTTCCGGGATAAAAGATAGCCTATGTTCTTTCCCAGGGTCTAAAGATTGTCTGTGCCAAATTTCATCAAAATCGGTTGAGAGGTTTAAGCGGGAAAGCGTAACAGACAGACAGACAGACAGATAGACAGACGGACAGACAGACAGAGTTACTTTCGCATTTATAATATTAGTATGGATAAGCATGTTTGTTGTAAGATTTCCTAAACAGTTTTTTTTTTCCAATATATGAATAATTTATATGTCCCTATAACTTATTGATGTGTATAGTATGTTTCGTATGCTATTCACGACTTCTTTAAAAAACTTTATTATGTTAAGCAACTTTTCTACTGTTTCGTTCACAAAGAGAATGTTTTACGTAGGTCACTATTATTTATTCACTGTAAAAGGTAAGTTAAGAGTACATAAAAACTATAAAATGAACAAATTGGGTTCCCAACCTGTTGTGTGGTAAAATTTTAAATCCAAGTTCACGAAACACGTAGGCTTTACTTGGAACCTTGCCAATGCAATAAAGAACAATATTCAATTCTGTTACGTAGTCTTTTGATTGTCGCTATAATTAAAGTTTATATTACAGCAAAACAACAGCAAACAGCAATCATTAAAAAAATAATTTCAACAAATACGCTCTACAATTTATCGTAGCACACAGCTACGAGCGTAGCAAAAGTGCTACGCAAGCTACGACATAAGTGACATAAATTAGCCTCTGAATCAGCCCGCGACATCGTGTGTGTGTAATTTCCTCAAACCACCCCGTCGCTATCACTTCCTTTGCGCTCAGCGATCTATCTGAAATTGTTTTTTGCTCGGCTCCTAATCTTTGCGTATCATTTTTATTTCTTTGTAGACGTTCCTCTAGAACTGGGCTGTGTAGAGCAAAAAGAGTTTCCAAATTCGACAGGTACTTCCAGAGATAAGTATAATCAAAGAAAAAAAAACTTTTCAACTTTAATACTTCTTATAATATAAGCTTTTTTTTAATTCCAACAGAGTTAATACCTTTTTTTATTAGTAGGCGGTTATCTGACTTTTAGAGCGATATGCTATTTATGAGTAGTTAGAAGCTCAAAAGCCTGACAACTTGTCTTACCAAGGGACCCATCAGAGGGACCTATTATTTGGAATGGGCGACTAGCCTCATCTTACTGATTGACCGACCTACTGAAATTTTAAAAAGTACCTGTAACTGGTCACCACTTGTCGTCTAAACAACATTTGGAGGAGGAGAGGAATTGTCATTAAAACTAAGATCAGATTGGTTCATGCCCTGGTATTCCCTATCTTCCTCTATGGTATGGAAACGTGGACGATCTTAGCCCGAGAACGCCAGAGAATCGATGCATTCGAGATGTGGTGTTGGAGGCGATTACTCCGAATACCATGGACTGCAAAACGCACCAATGTATCGCTTCTGAACCAGCACAAAATAAAAACCCGTTTATCGACCATATGCCAGCCAGCAACGTATTTTGTCCTATTTCAGTCACACAATGCGCAGAGGCGATGAAAGTCTAGAAAAATTGATTATCGTTGGGAACACCGAAGACAAACGATCGCGCGGTCTTCACCAACCAGATGGACCGATCAAGTCAAAGACTCATCGTCTTCTAAATTCTAGGCGGTGGTGAGAGACGCGCTGGATCGAAACCGATGGAGGCAGATCATCCATTCGAAATGCTGACCACGATTCTCAGATATGAGGGACCGACTGCAGAGAGAGAGAGTAACTGCTTTATACTCTTGCTCTATACTTATATTTATTAATTATATTTTATTTTTAATGTATAAAGCTGAAGAGTTTGTTTGTGTGTTTGAACGCGCTAATCTCAGGAACAGGAATTTCAGGAAAATTATTTTTGGCGTTGGAAAGCCCATTAATCCAGAAAGGCTTTAGGCTATATAACACCACGTTGCGACCAATAGGAGCGGAGTATATAAAAAACAACAAATACCAATCATTATCCAAATAAATGAATAGTTTTCAATTGTGCATTAATATATCATTATATCTATAGAAATCGACTCTTTTAGGGTGAAAATAAAATGTTCAAATAACTAAATCCACGCGATCGAAGTCGCGGGCGGCCGCTAGTTAAGAATGAACGGTTCTTGTTGGAATCTCCATTCTAGTTAAATCGAGGGACGCAGTGAGTCACTGTTTTCAATTTCATGACTTATTAGAAATCATTAATATCAATAAATCATTAACGATACTGTGATAGATTAGGCAGAGTTTGAAGTTAGACATTAATATCCCTTAAGGTGAGTGTAGACTAGATTATTTATACAACACCACTACTCCATCTACCACGTACCTTCACTCCATCTACGGTCCCTCTCACCCTTCGCTTCATCGTTTGTTGTTCCATCTGGCCACACTAGTGTGTCACCCTTTTACCAACAAAGAGTACGAAGATGTAAAATGTATCTTCAACCTCGTAAAGTAGGGATACCTTCACGGAACGGCGGTGTGATTGTGGAAGTATGTCGTAAACCATACCCCACCTCTTATCCTGCACTCTGTATCACAGAACACGCAGTCAATGTGACCTCTGCGCTGCCACCGACATTGCTGTGGAAATGGCTAAGTTTAGGGAAAAGGAGGTCCAGTCGAGCTAGTGATACGAAGAAAAAGATGCATGATCACGACCCTCTATGCTTTGTTACGATGATATTGCTGAACAACGAGCAAATTTGCGTAACAGGCTCACGGTGGTCTCCGAAGCACAGGCGTAGAGTAGCTAGTCTGTCGGTGTTCTATAAGATCCATTTTGGAGAGTGTGCGCGGGAATTTCTTGACTTAATTCCGCCATCTTCGTTCTATGGCCCGTCGTACGGCGAGTATCCATCCTCGCGTTGTTACACCACTACGTTCCGGACAAAGCGTTTCGGCTCGTCTTTTATATCTATACTAATATATAAAACTGAAGAGTTTGTTTCTTCGAACGCGCTAATCTCAGGAACTACTGGTCCGATTTGAAAAATTCTTTTTTTCAGAAAGGCTTTATTCCGCCTGATGGTAAGCAGTGATGCAATCGTTGATAGTAAAACGCGCTAGTTTATTAAGAGGCTATTCACAAAAATGAGACGGCAGTTGAGGGAGGTGATGCAATGATAAATCCAGAGGGAGATTGATCTGGAGACCATCCACGACCAAACTCCAGACACAACAACATTTGGCATCGTACTCAGACCCATCTTCCGAACGGCTTTCACCACACATAATGCCGGAACACATCGCATCGCTTGGCGGCAAGACTTTTTCTGGTGGGTGGTAACTTCTGCCGGTAGTCGAAATTACGAACTGTTCAAAAACTCACACTACCTGTCTACCTGGTAAATGGGTTGTGAACATCAGACCGGCCATCGCTTCATGGCACCATTACTTCGTGTCGGACATTAACAGGATCGTTACATTACACGTAAATGCTTATTTAAATAGAGCTTCTGCCGTATCGTACCTTAGAACGTTACATTACAAGGAAATGCTCGAGAAAATGCTCTAGTGTGTACTTACCTTTCGGAACGTTAATTGCTTTTAGCGAGGTCACGGCCGTTTTATCAGAAACTGAATTCTATGTGCCATGGTATTAGAATATTCATCTAATTTTATTTTCTACCATGACTATCAAAATTGACAAAGCGCTAGTTAAAAGTGGAAGCAAAAAAACTTTCTGGGAACTGAAAAACAACCAACTAAGACTTAATTATAAACTAAGTTTAACAAGCCCAATTCGCGACTATTAAACTTTGTTTAAAACAATTTGGGCGCACCGAAACAGTTATTTGCTTAAACGTGTTTATTAAATTTGTATTTATTAAACGTCTAGTAGGTAATTGCTAAATAATATTACAAGTCAGGTATTCCAATTAAGCCGAAAAGTAGGTAGGTATTCTTGCCGCCAAGCGATTTGTCGTGTTCCGGCATGATGTTTAGTGAAGCCGTAAGGAGAACGAGGGATGTATCCAAGGTATGAAAATCAGAAAAATAATTAGTCCGTCTTATAAATAATAATAAAAAAAAATAAGACCCGTATTTTTTATTTTCTCGAAATTACCAAAAACTACTGAGATATAGCTTATTCAAGTTACGGAGTGGGGGCTAATTACTACACGCCGTGGTATATTTTGTATCACGGCGTGACGTCATGCGACATTTCAAATCAATATGTCTTCCTATGTATTTGAATGAAAGAAAAAATAAAAAATACTTTTTTAATATTTTTTTCAAATGTATCTCATGAACATTAAATTATTTTTTAGGATACAACCCAGTTGTGTTGCGATGTGCGCCGGGTACGATGCGCCAAATGTTGTTGTGTAGGAAGTTTGGTCGTGAAGGGTATTTATCTCCCTCTGGCGCATCCTTCCTATGGCCGTCTTCCTTGCTATTCACTAAGTTTTTTAATTGATTAGGCTTAATAAACCAGCGCGCTTTACAATCAACGATTGCATCAATGGTAAGCATCAGGCGGGATTGCGGTCAAGCACTACATTATAAATATTATAGAAAAAAAATCGAACTTCAAAATTACAAAAAATAAGAAAGTACCCTTAAACTCTCACCCTTCATCATTTCCTAGTACTTTTGTATGTACCTAATAAGGTAGACACAAAAAAACTGTAAATTACAAGTTCATAAATATAATAAAAGTATAAAAAAAATACGTATTATATTTTCAATCCGGACAGCCCTGTTGAGCGTGTTCTTCGTTTACTTGAGGTTATTAAATAAAATGTGACTTCACTATAATAAATGCTTATAATTTTGGTTCCACAATGTTTTACTATAACTAGCTATATACTGTGTACATGTAGAGGCAGGGCGGTGTATTGTAAGCGACTGGCGAGCCGTACGCTCCAGGGTTGCCAACCAAAAACAAAGATTCCTCGTACATGTGTACCTCAAAATCTCGTATATTGACTTTCAAACCTCGTAGTAGCACTAAACGTCAACAAAAAAAAAAAAAGTCATTCGTCAAAGTGGATGTAGTACTAGTCGCAACAGGGTCACCGGAAAGAAAGAACGTCAAAAAAAAAAAAGCTCATTCCTCAATGTGGAACTAGGTGGGAGCTCGTCTTCGAGCAACACAGCGAGGAGCTCGTACACCGGAGTTCCTACAATCCTACAATTTATAGTCTGGTACTACGTAAATACATTAAAAAAATCGCAATTATGAAAATCTCGTACATTTGTGTACGAGGTTGATAGCGTCCTCGTACCTCGTACGGAAGACCACAAATCTCGTATTTGTACGAGGAACCTCGTACAGTTGGCAACCCTGGTACGCTCGCGTCCCCTTATTTCGCTAAAGATGCGACTCAGCACATTGCGGTTACCAAGCCGCTACATCACACCCCCCCTTTCTCCAATTTTTTACAAAAAAAAATTCTCTCTATTCTATTCTAATATATAGTTACATGGTATGTCTTAATCACAATGTTGCTTATCATAACATTCTGTACTAGTCAGCATTCCAACAGTCGAATGCTGCCTATTGTTTTGCTTCTAAATATAACTCGTACACACCTTATTTTCTAACACCTTAAAACTTAACAACGTTCTACATACTTAAATTAATTTGTCAAGTGAGCAAAAATCGCACCGGTTGCCTAATCACTCGACCACAGCGTGTGGTTTTAGGCATAGGCGGAAGCGTTTCTTGCCCACTTGGTTCTATATCTGATTCACACTGATTATTATTAGTACTACTATTTTCTGATGGCATTTCTTCCCTTAAAATGTACGCTGGCTTTAATCTGTCTATGGAAACAGTTGATTGGCGATCACCCATTTGTATGTAAAATGTTTTCTTATCTCTACTGATTACTTCATAAGGGCCGCTATATGATGGGGTTAATGGGCTTTTTACCATATCGTTTCTTACGAAAACATGAGAACACGTATTCAAGTCTTTGTGAATGAATATTTTTCGCGAATCGCTGTTTTCCCTTGACTGAGGCCGCATACTTTTTATGACGTTTCGAAGTCTGCTTACAAACGTAGGTAAGTGATCTACTTTGGCCTTTTCGGTTTCGCAATAAAAATCGCCGGGTAATCGTAATGTTTGTCCTAATACTAATTCTGCCGAACTCACGGTTTCGTCACTTTTGCAAGCCGCACGAAGTCCCAACAATACCGTTGGTAATTCATCGACCCATGAGCTATTATCTTGTAGCCTAGCCTTAATTGCAACCTTAAGTGAACGATGCATCCTCTCGACCATCCCATTCGCCTGTGGGTGGTATGCTGTCGTACGGGTCTTTTTTATACCTAAACTGTTTAGCAAACTTTTGAAAACTTCGCTCTCAAACTACCTTCCCTGATCACTTGTTATTGTTAGGGGGCACCCGAACCTGCATATCCACCCTTCGTATATGGCTTTAGCAACTGTGTCCGCGGTAATATCTGTAACTGGAATTGCTTCGGGCCATCGCGTGAACCTGTCTATCATAGTAACGCAATACCGATAGCCTTCTTGTGACGTTGCTAAAGGACCGACTATGTCGACGTTTATGTGGTGGAATCTCTCTGTCAACGGAAAACTACCTAATTTGGAAACTGTATGCCGCTGTACTTTTACTTTTTGACAATGAATGCAAGACCTAGCCCATCTGGTCACGTCTTTGTTCATTTCTGGCCAAAAGAAACGCTTTGTTACCATCTTACGTGAGGCCCTTATCCCGGGGTGACTTATGTTATGTATGGAATCAAAAGCTAATTTACGAAATTGCTGTGGGAGATATGGTCTTACCTGATTATCTGAAACGTCACAATAAATCATATTGTTACACAGCGGTGAATGCATTTGTTTTAATACAATGTTACCTCGTGGTTCTGCTAACATACGCGACATTTGAGCGTCGGTTTCCTGCGCCCGCGCGATTTCGTCGAAGTCTATAGGCGTCGGGCATACGACGGTTTCTACCCGTGATAGCGCGTCAGCAACCGGATTCTCGTTACCGTTGACGTATTGTATGTCGCTCGTAAATTCGCTGATATACAATAACTGCCTTGTGCGTTGTGGGGTCTCTCGATCGGTACCTATTTTGGAAAAAGCATACGTTAGTGGTTTGTGGTCTGTTAAAATAGTAATTTCTCGACCTTCAATCATGTTTCTAAAATGTACGATAGCTAAGTAAACTGCTAATAGCTCTCTGTCGTAGGTGCTGTATTTTTGCTGGGCTTGTGATAGTCTCTTTGAAAAATAACCTAATGGCTTTGTCCTTCCGGCGACTCCCTGTTGCAGCACTGCCCCCACGCACGTATTAGATGCGTCACACATTAGGGACAACCTACCTTTGTCTTCCGGGTATGCCAGTGTAATGGCGCTTTGTAGGCTTGCCTTACACTGCTCAAACGCCGCCGTGGCCTTTTCGTCCCATGTTATTTTAGACTTATCCTTTTTCTTGGCCCCATGCAAAAACTTATTTAACTCGGACTGATGTTCCGCAGCTTGTTTTATGTGTAGCCTATAAAAATTTACCATTCCGAGGAATCGTCGCAACTGTTCGACGGTTTCCGGCCGCGGATAGCTTTGTATGGCGTCAACCTTATCTTTCAAGGGCTTAATTCCTTCTGAGCTGACGCTGTAACCTAAAAATTCTATCTGATGCTTACCAAAACAACATTTTGACAGGTTAATAGTTAATCCGAACTGTTCGAATCTGCTAAAAACGAGTCTTAGGTGTTTACGAAGCAACTCTGCGTTAGTACTTGCGATGATCAATGTAACAGAATAGGTACGAACAGTCTCCTTTCTGTTCTCCATTTAAGTACTCTAAACCCTGTAAGACTGTATTGTTCATAAACCTCTGAAATGTTTGCGCTGCATTGCGCATACCGAACGTCATCCTAGGAAATTCGAACAGTCCAAAAGGGGTAATGATTGCTGTTTTTTCTACGTCCTGTGGCGCAACACAGATATTATGATAGGCTCTATTTATATCTAAACGGGCAAATATTTTCTTACCTGCTAGTCCGTAAGTGAAGTCATGTAGTCTTGGGATCGGGTACCTGTCCGGCTTCGTGATCGCATTGAGTGCACGATAGTCGCCACAGGGTCTGATCTGGCCATCCTTCTTGGGCACGACGTGCAGCGCGCTCGCCCATGGGCTCTTTGATGGCCTACATATACCTAAATTTTGCATTAACCTAAATTCCTCCTGAACTATTTTGTATCTATGTGGTGGCAACGGCCTAGCGCGGGTAAATACGGGTGGGCCTGTAGTCTCTATATGGTGATAAGTATTATGACTAGGTGGTTCTACGTACGAAACTGGCTTAGTTATTTCTGTAAATTCTTTGAGCAAATCCTTGTAAGGGTTATCTTGCTGTATGCTAGATATAGATAATTCGGAATATTTTACTACGGTTGCCTCTTTACTTAATTTGGTGAGACCGTCAATCAACCTCTTATTATGTAAGTCTACAACTAATTGGTGTGCCTTCAAAAAATCTGCTCCTATAATTGGCTGCTTTACATCGCATACTATAAATGACCACTTATAACTTCTACGTAAACCTAAGTTTAAGTCTAAAGTCACTACACCATAGGTTTTAATTTCTGAGTTATTTGCAGCGTAAAGTTTATAGTTACACTCTTGCCTTTGCTTTGTTTTCACTTTACTTACAGGTATCACTGACACATTAGCACCCGTGTCCACAAGATACACAATTCCCGTTTTGAAGTCTTTCACACAAAGTCGGTGGTTTCCCGCGGCACAATCGTCCACCGTTGCTGACTGCACCGCGTCTAGTTTCCCGGCTTCTGCTCCTTCTTGGCCCAAGTACACGGTGACTCGCACGTCCGCGCGTTGTTCCTGTAGCGGTAATGATGTCTGCATAGCCAGTCGGGAGACTCTGGTGTGCGCCGCGTCCGGCTTTTAGGTCTCGAACGCTGTTGCCATTGTCCACCTCCCGTGCTTCTATTTCGCCTCCTGATCTCATTTATTTCCCCACGTAGTTCCTTCATTTCCTTTGCCAACTCCTCTAAGGGGTCGGCCACCCTGTCACTTGATGACGTACTTGGTATTATGGATGCGACCTCGCCGTTGCCCAACGTCTCTACTATCCTATCTGCTTTCCTCGCCATATCTTCTATTTTTACATCTTCACCCATCGCCAACAGTGCGCGTACATTTGGAGTTAGCTTATCCAACCACAACCTTTTAAGTGGCTCCTCTGTCAGACCGCAGTTTCTTGCTAATGTTGACATTTTCCTGAGTAATTGTGACGGTTTCTGTGTTCCCAGATCCGTTTCGTGCATTAATCTCTGGAATTGTTTATCTACACTCTCCTCATAAACGGACAATAAAAGCTTTTTTAACGTTTCATACTTGCCCGTTTCCGGCGGAGCTTCGATGATGTCGGTTACCTGCTGTAAAACGTCTGTAGGTAACTTTGCGAGCACCATATCGTACTTTTGCGTGTCGCCCTGCTTCTGCGGTGCCATAATTGCCTCGAACTGACAAAACCACGACCGCGGTAGCTCTCTCCAAAATTCTGGAACTCTCATCTGCACCGTAACCATCGCTATATCCGCTGCTGTTACTGGAGCTGACCCTGGAGGTCCCGTTATCCCCTGTGGGTTCATTTTGGAGAAACGATGCACACGCGTTGCCTTATACCCGATTGACACGTTGCGTCCACTTTGCACCACGCGGTCCGTATGCCACTGCCTCGTACGTTCTATGCGAGCCGCCTACTCTATTTTTAATTAATTAATTTGAAAAACGTCGAAAGGTCACCAGTGTTGAGCGTGTTCTTCGTTTACTTGAGGTTATTAAATAAAATGTGACTTCACTATAATAAATGCTTATAATTTTGGTTCCACAATGTTTTACTATAACTAGCTATATACTGTGTACATGTAGAGGCAGGGCGGTGTATTGTAAGCGACTGGCGAGCCGTACGCTCGCCTCCCCTTATTTCGCTAAAGATGCGACTCAGCACATTGCGGTTACCAAGCCGCTACATAACCTATACCTAACTCAATCAACACTAAATTTTTTTGCGTCTAGCTACCCGAAAATATGGAGATATTCTAATCGAATTAAATATACGGAGTAATTACAATGTCATCTTTAAATGCCTTATTTTACTAGAGAGAGTAACTAATGAGTAGGTACATTCACTAATATAAGTATGTATACACTTGGGTCTATGCAAAAGCTATTTGTTTTTAATGAAATTTTATGTTACTACAAATGTCATATTTTAGAACCCACAGGTTATTGCAATGTGTTGTATTTCATTGATCATTAGTTATCATACCAAAATTACTAATAGATGTTTTGAAGTTTTAGCATATTAGCTATGCTTGTGACTAATAAGAGTTATTTAAATGAGTCTATAAATATTTAGAGCAGAAATTTTGATACTGAAATATTCATTTCAACTCTCGAATCATCAACAGCTGTAGCTCTTTCTACTATAGCTAGGGGACTTCTACTGCAGTCGGGTAGCAACACTCAAAAGATACGGCGCTCTTTTGAACGCCTATTGACGCAGACAGGTGCGTTGTTCAGTTGTTCTCAAACTTTTTCAAAGACAAACTTCACAGACAGTGCGGTATCAGTGCGTCTCACTTTTTCTTTTCTTTTTTTTAAGCCTTAATTTGCATTTTCTATGTAAAGGCTTTTACATTGTTGTTTTAGTAGAGGGTTTCATTATTTTGTAAAATGGTTTTTGGTATTGGATGGGAGTTACCTGAACCTAGCTGACCTTAAGACGTTGTCCTGTAAAAATTTCAATAGTTGATAAAAATGTCCTATAGAACAAAGGATGCTTAGATTTCTCCAATTTCAGAAGTTTCCGGAAGATTAATATACTTATAATGCAATTAAGAACATATAAAAACATAAAATAACCAAATCAGTTCAGTCGTTTTTGATACAAATAAAAGCCACTTGCGAACAACACGTGATACTGAGGTCACATAGACCCTGCAGCTCTCAAACAGAGTTTACCGTGCAATTTACATACACAACTTTTTTTTATTTTATTTATGCGAAACCTGAATACAGTTTGTTCAGAATAAGCAACTGAATCGATTCCAATATTTTTAACATCATGATATATTTTTTCATAAATACATTTAGAAATTGTTGCAGTATGGTTACTGACCGCGCTACGCAGCTTACGCGTGCGCATGCCCGCGCTCAGCTGACGCCACAGGTCAATGCACCCGACTCGCCCGCCCCAACGAAGCATGGACCATATTTTTTTGGGACAACCAAGTAGGATAACAAGCTCATAACTTTGTGGTTTTACCATGATATCTTTTTGAAATTTTGCACATAGATTCTTTACTTAAAAATACTGGACACGTGTTTAGGTTTTCGCATAAACAAAAAATAATGTTCTAAAGAAGTTCCCAATATGAATCATTGGGGAAGTGCCCGCCAGACACAACACCCGACTGGTCCGTGCTTAACAATATCGATTGCAATGCATTAAATATAGGTTTATAAATATAGTAAGATAAAACTCTAAGTAAAAACGAAGTAGTCACGAAGACAAAATCGCGGGCGGTACAGTACATACTATACCTATTGTATTGAATTCAAACTGATGTCGAAGAAGCATATTTTCAATCCATACTAATATTGTAAATGCGAAAGTAACTCTGTCTGTCTGTCTGTTACGCTTTCCCGCTACCTCTCAACCGGTTTTGATGAAATTTGGCACAGACAATTTTTCGACCCTGAGAAAGAACATAGGCTACCTTTTATCCCGGAAAAATTAGATGTTCCCTAGGGATATCTAAAAAGCGCGATATAACCGAACTCCACACGCGCGAAGCCGCGGGCGGAAAGCTTGTTTTTAAAATAAGTGAAAGAAAAGAAACAAAAAAGCCTTAGGGTTATGGAGGTCAGATGGCAGCTTCACTGAAAATATCGAAGTTTAGCCAAAATAAGCAGCTAGACTGGTAAAGCGGACCCCAGACTACAAAGCTGAACAAGCTTCGAATGCGACTGGGATTTACGCTAAGATGATGATATTGAGCGAAAAGAAACAAAAATGTGTCGTTAATATTATTGTTACACAAAACTTGCTTGAATACATTCAGCCTCGACAAGAATTCATTTATTTATCTTCAACTTTTGTTCCTTAATATTTGTTTATGTAGGTAACCATAAATAAATAATATTACACATTGGATTCTTAATATTGTTGTTTTGTGTTTAATTTCCTTAGTTTGTTTGTTTCTTATCGAGCAATATTTAACTTCTAGTTGTTTATTTGAACCCGAGGTTGTCTAGAGATTAATTCTCTAGACCTGCCCACAGTTCACAATTATTTTTTTTTTTTGCCTGTGATGGCTGAATTCTTGAGGAAGGTAATAAGCAATTTAATAAATCAAGCTAGAATCTTTAGAAGCCAAACAAGAAAAGTCAACCTGAAGCACAGCTTCAAACCCCGCGCAGTGCAAATATTAATTGTCATCATCATCATCTCAGCATTAATCCCAGTCGCATCCGTAGCTTTTTCAGCTTTGGAGTCTGGGGTCTGCTTTACCAGTCTTAACTGCTGATTTTGGCTAAACTTCGATATTTTCCGTGCAGCGACTGCCGTCTGACCTCCACAACCCGAAGGCGACATCGAAGCATTGCAGTTAGACCAATGTTGGGATTGAGGACTCCAACAACCCGTAACGACTGCCATTAGATGTTCGTATGGCAACCGGGACCAACAGCTTAACGTGCTTTCCGAGGCACGACCAGACCAGTGCAAATATTCTTATTCATGCATACAAATATTTGCACTGTGATTGGATGGGGTTGCGTTGGGATTAACGCTGAGATGATGATGATGATAATGATGATGATTTGACCTGAAAACCTCATCCTAATCTAAAATTCAATGTTTAAGTTTCAGAGTCACGTCTATTCCACCATTTTATTTCTCAACAAAAAACCTTGTTTTTAATGTAAAAATCTTTGGAAACTGGGCCGAATTCTTTGAATGATTGCTATTGTAACTTGGAACAATGAAGAGAGCTTGAAAAGTTTACAATCAATCGTGATGTGATTGTTTAAGTACACGAAAGAAACAACTTTTTTCTCGCATTCAACTTTATCGGGAAAAAATCTCGACAGATTTTTCTGTTAATGAGAGTCGGTTACAATTTTGTTGAAAGACGACGAATGAAAACGTTAAAATATCAAGATCGATTTTTTTTCTGGGATGTATGTCAGAAGCACATAGCCGGTCCATTTGGCGACACTTCTAGTGGAGGCAGTGAAATGATTGGACACGCCACAATAGCGGTGGTAAGTCCCCTCTTTGAGGAGTGGCCACAGAGGCGCCACCGCGCCCTCACCTTCCGCACTGGATACGGCTGTTTTGGGAGGTTCCTGTTCCATACAAGGCGGGAGGAAACGCCAGGGTGTCTCCATTGTGTGGATCACCCTGAGGACACGGTGGAGCATACGGTGGAGGTCTGCCCGGCTTGGGTAGAGCACCATCGTGTCCTCATAGCGGTGATCGGCGGCGATCTTACGCATCCCACCCTGGTCGAGGCCATGGTCCGGAGCGAGAGTGCATGGCAGGCCGTCACCTCCTTCTGCGAAGCAGTGATGCTAGCAAGGGAGGAGGAGCAGCTAGTGAGGGAGCAGGAATCCCAGCGCCCTCAAGCCTTAAGCCGCCGCAGGAGATGCCCTGATCGGGAGACAACATCGAACTCCCGGCCACCGTAGGCGCGAACTTGCGGGCGGCGAGCGATGAGCAGCTCGCCTCGATAAGGACCAGGCCCGGGTCGACGGCGCGTTGTGTATCACGCACGCCTCAAGAGATTTCAGCATATCCTGAATCCTGACCGATGCCTCCTGGCCAGGTTTATGAGTTGGTTATAAAAGAAACCTTGGCTCTGGCGCACAGACAAGTGAAGGAATACGCGTGGGTTAACCCACTCAGACGTGCCTAGGGTTGCCATTTTTTTTTTACAAGGAATAAAGTATATTCAGGTCTGTGAAGAATATTAAACAGTATTTTAGAAAAATGAACAGTATTTTATTTATTTAATTTTTTACGTACATATTTTTTGGAACTCCTCGCACAACTTACAAAATTTTAATGGCCGTCAAAATCTACCCGCGCCAATTTAAAAACCCTTTATAATGGGATACAAAAATCTTACAGTATTTCTGAAAATTAGAGGTACATATTCCGCACCAACAAATCAAATTGTCTTTATCTCCCTCATAGGCATAGTACAAAGTACTATGTATCATTCGGAAGAAAGTAAAGTGCGGTTCCAAACTCATACTCGGTACTAAGGCCGCTGAGCCTCGGCCCTCAAATTACACCCTCGTTAGTAATCGGTCACTTTCTCCCCTCGGTGAACAATGTGCTATTTTAAAATACGAAAACAGAGCAATCTACAAGTTTCCCTGGACAGAGTAATATAGAATACTAGCGGCCGCCCACGACTTAATTCGAATTGAGTTAGTTATTTGAACATTTTATTTTAACCCCAAAATATACAGCATATCTATTTTTTTTTAAATGCTCTGCTCCTTTTGCTTGCAGTGTGATTTGATATACCTAAAGCCTTCCTGGATTAATGGGCTATGCAACGCAAAAATATTTTTTCAAATCGAACCCGTAGTTCCTGAGATTAGCGTGTTCAAACAAACAAACAAACTCTTCAGCTTTATATATAGATATAGATTTTTTGGCATTTCGATTATTCCATTTCATTAAATATTTTACTCATTATAAAATCCCTTCACCTAATTCATGATTTAGAGAAGAGATATATTGTTTAAAAAGAAACATTTCTATCAATAAGAAAATACTTGAAATCCTTTGCCAAATGCAATTAACCCTTTACTCTCATCCAATTAACTTTTTTTAACTGTCTTCACCACAATCCCATTAACTGTTCAATACTTAGCGAATCGTTTGTGGTTTATTGGTAACTGTGCTAATCTTGAGTCTGCTTCTAGTTGAGAGCTGTCAGTTGCAAAGCACTACTCGGTGATTGGTGCAAGTGTACATTGTAGTTAACTGCCAAGACTACGTTCCGAAATTTAGTACTATCGTTACGCTATTTTGATTACTTACTTTTATAGTTTATGAAGAAAGTACTTTTTATTTACTTATGGCAGGTATTTATTATTTTTCTATTAAATATATGAATTTTCTGATGATAGCCTATTACCATTACTTTTCGGCAAAACTTCAAGGCTTTTTTTTGGCTGATGGAACATCATTAAATTATGATCTCCCCCGTTCTCGGCGGAGCGGAAGGGTGTGTCAGACTTTTACTGACTAAAACCCACCCGTGTTCCTTCACTTGCCTTTGCGTCATAACCAAGCTATCTCTTTCGAACAAATCGCCGAAAACTTTAAAGATTGCTTGCTATTATGTGGGTTTTAAATATAGCTCTGAAAATAGTAATGTTACTATAGGTACTCCTCTACCTGTTAGCGTCAATTCACACATAACACAACCACACCACTTCGCTGCGACAAAATGTGGTCAAGCTGTAGTTATGTGTGAATAGTGTCGCAGCGGCTTTTTGCAGTTGCGTTGTGGTAGTGACAAAATGTCGATGTGGTTGCGTTTTCGCTGTGGTAACTACGTGGTCGCACATAGGCACGTGGAGGGCCGCCGCTGGTGGTGGCGTTGCCGTCGCGATGTGGTTGCGATGTAGTCGTATTACACAGGTGGTCGATAACAACGGCAAAATGTGGTACGTGTGAATTGTAATATTCATTTTCAATACAAAATATATGCCCGACCACGTGGCGTCGTTGTGGTGTGGCTGTGGCTGTGGTGTGGTTGTGGTACGTGTGAATTCACCCTTACATTGTTACACGCACATAGTACCTAGAACGCTGTCACAGCGCGCAGCGTTGCGACAGCTACGGACATGAGACGCCGACGCAGCATAACGTGACGCATCCAACATCCTCATTTAAGCTCGCGGCCCCTATAAAACATATTTCTATACAAAAATATCACTTTTGACACAGCATCGGTCAACTGTCGACCTATTTAGATTTAATCATTAGTATTGTAATTCTAGAATAAATTAAGTTAGTAAAATCCTGTATTTTTTTACATCCGCCGGCTACTGCCTTCATATTTTGCCTAGCTCTTCAGGGATTATGTGATGAATAATTTATTTTTTGTAAGTAGGTTTTTACAAAAACTTTTATAAGTAATTTTTTTAACTGAGTTCAGCGTTTCCTATCTAACTACTCTGAGTAGAAAGACTTAAACAAAACCAAAGGTTTACAGTCTCTTTTAAAGTCCAAATGTAATCATGGTCAGATAATCCCAAGAGCGAAGAGAAAGAGAGAAGCGTTAATCCCAGTCGCATCCGTAGCTTTTCAGCTTTGGAGTCTGGGGTCCGCTTTACCAGTCTAACTGCTGATTTTGGCTAAACTTCGATATTTTCAGTGAAGCGACTGCCGTCTGACCTCCACAACCCGAAGGCGATATCGAAGCATTGCAATTAGACCAATTGTTAGACTTTTGAGGGCTCCAACAACCCGTGACGACTGCTACTAGATGTTCGTATGGCAACCGGGACCAACGGCTTAACGTGTTTTCCGAAGCACGTCAACAAATATTTGCACTGTGCGGTATCGAACCCGCGCTTCCTTGCGCAACGGCCGCGTTCGCTACCGCTACGCCACAGAGGCGGTCAGATCCTATGAAGACGAAATAGAACCGATGTTTCCGATGGAGATTTGGATGAAAGAACCACACAGATTGAGTTAACCCGTCCAGTTAGTGCACACATTTGTTAGAAATCGTGCAGCTTAACTCGAAACTTGTGGAACTCAACGTTATATTATGTCTTATGTACATCGAGCACTTATATATTTGATTCACAATCAGCGTAAAAAATGGTTAAACTGAACAAGCGAACAAACACAGCACTTGGGTGCTTCTTTCATTTAGTACTTTCTTTATAATTCTGACTTTAATGCATGCGTGTAAGGTTGTATTTGGTTTAATGTCAGATTCTGCCGTAAAAAATAATGGCTTTTTGATAAGAACTTTATACACTGCACTTAAGGCTGATTTTAAACTAATGTATATTTATTTTAACTACTTTAGACTGCTTAATACTTGTCGCCATTTTTGATAAGAGTTTTGTGCGAGACTGTGTATCTAGTGTTTAAGTGATCGATGGTTATGTATAAATAACTAGATAACCGTCTTTATTATTTTTTATTTCAGAGAAGTAAAAGTTAATTACAACGTCAAGTTAGACGTTTCCGACACGTAAAGTCATCATAGATTTTTGAAACTGTCAACCTACCTTTCCTTTTAACATTGGCTCATACCCCATTTATTAAAATCTTATATAAGTTTATCTCCCTTAACAAAATAAAAATTTAATGTTTTCCAACCTTTATGTTTACTAATAGTTGTGTCGTCTTGTGTTTGTTTTAGCCCAAAGAAGAACCATCGCTAATACTACCGATCAACAGTCGATATTCACTACGTATAATATTATATTACTTTATTTCTCTCCACCTTGACGTTGGCAGAATCATCGGTCATCGATGGAGCCAAATTATTAAAAAAAAAAAAAAAAAAAAAAGTTGAATGTCAGGAACAAAGCAAATTCGAGTTTTTATGTCCTTAACTTAGTACCTATTAAAAACGAAATGTGTCAATGTAAACACCGAGAGACCTAATAACAAAATCATACTCGTTTTTATTGTCAACGGAAACTTATTTGAAGCAAATGGTATGCATTGTATGGTTACAAACAAAACCAAAATACCTATTCCTAATTCAGATTATTAAAACAATATTCAGGTATACCTAAATGCTGGTTACAAGATAATGTTGTTGACTTCAAGCCTATTTTTAAGAATTAGTCCCTATTAAGAATTATTTAAAACAGAAAAAGGATTATCTTAATGGAGTATAAAAACTTAAGTTCTGTTTTAAAAACCGTTCGTTAAAAAAATACTTGTCATATTCCTCTATTCCCTTAAGGGATCCTCTATCCGAATTCGGAGCGATTCTCACTGAATTCTTAGCTACTCCAAGCTTACACCTATAATTATTGTAGATCAATGAATGGGTCAAGCTCAAGTTTGCTGACGTCACAGCTTCGAGAGGTTGCGGGATTGTTGACACACTGGTGCTGACTCCCGTCGTCTTGTGCACTTAGTAATTTACGTTTACTGTGTGAGTGTGTGCTGGTGCAATTTGCATAAACATCGTGCATTGGTGACGGTGGTTTGCAGGTCTTCAATTTACGGGTTAAATTCTAAAGATGAAGCTTCACAAAAAAAAAATTATAGTAACTTAAAATAAAATTACGCTATGTTCCCAGGGGGTTATTATCATCAGCCTTTAATGTTCCCACTATTGGGACACAGGCCTCTCGGGGATAGGGAGTGGTCCGTAATCTAGCACGCTGGCCTAGTGCGGGTTGGTAGATATCACATGTGTCGGATATTTTTTTTGGCTCTAGGACATGCCGGTTTCCTCACGTTGTTTCCCTTCACCGTTTTGAGAGCAATGGTGATGAAATCATTTACACAAAGTTAAGTGCGCCTGGTGGGGTCCGAATCGACCTAAAACTTCTAAGATCCAAGGCCAAGGTGGCTGCCAGGAAACTTGGCGTTATCGCAAAGGTCCGGCAGTACTTCACACCTGGGCAGCTTCTAATGTTATACAAAGCACAGGTCCGTTCGTGTGTGGAGTACTGCAGCCACATTTGGGCTGGTGCTGCCAAGTGTCACCTGGCCACTTTGGATTCAGTGGAGAGACGTGCAAAGAGGCTGATTAGTGACCCTGATCTAACTCGAGTTGGTCTCCAAAGCCTAGAGCACAGGCGTAGAGTAGCCAGCCTTTCGGTGTTCTATAGGATGCATTTCGGGGAGTGTGCGAGGGAATTGCATGATTTAATTCCCCCATCTCCGTTCCACCAGCGGACGACCCGTCGTACGGCTGGTTTCCACCCTTACGTTGTTAACACCACTACGATCCGGACGAAGCGTTTCGCCTCCTCCTTTATACCGCGTACATCGAAGGACTGGAACAATTTGCCAGCGGCGTTGTTTCCGTCGGACTACAATTTGAGTGTCTTCAAGGCTAGAGTGAATAGGCTCTTAATAAACTAGTGCGCTTTACCATCAACGATTGCGTCACTGCTTACCATCAGGCAGGATTGCGGTCAAGCGCTGGTTTATAATATGTAAAAAAAAAAAATGAGGTGATACTACTAGGCCACCTCTGCTCTCTAACTCCAGGGGGTAGGTAGAAACTATAGACCGCAATCTCAAAATCAAATTTATTAGCGCTCCAAATTATTTGACATTAGTTGGTGATTAAAGCCTCCTGTTAAGCTAATAATGCCTGTGTTAGGAGACTCAATCTGTTACGATCCTTACACATTACCATACTCCTTTTGCCTCCTTTACGTGTATACATATAGTCACACACGTACGCCGGTTAACCTTTAACTTCCTCAGTATAAAGACACTAAATGTCTTCCTAGGCATCCCTTTATAGACGCTTTCATTGTACGGACGACAGCAGGTCAGGCTACACGAAACTGTCTAATGTTTCCATTCAACCTTGAGCCTTAATGATTCAGGGATAAAGTTGAAAAACTAATAAAGAAATCTGACAGATTGTAGTAGCTTGATGTGCTGTCGTCTGTACCTTACGAGATTTCAAAATTTTACTAAATTATTACATATTTGATTGTTAAACAGGAAAATGTAGATGTTCCTAATTGAAGCATACATATGTGTGTGTATTTAACGTTCCTTCGTATGTACTAAAATATTATGCAAATGGTATAAGTTTAGTATCGTTAGTAGCGGTTGTAACTAAATATCTTATCTAAAATATAACTTGAAACAAAGATATTCGGTGGCAACTTAATTTCCAATAAACAGTTTTCAAGATTAAAGTTACCAAACAAACTAAATCTTTCACAATGTTCTGTTGAAGTCTAAAGTGTGTCTGTTATTGAGATTTCTCTTATCACTTGAAAACAATATTTACGCATAACCACTTAGTAAACTTTGTCGAAGTACATTTTAAATACTAGCTATCTGCTGTTTCCAGGGGTGTACTCAGTTCTGTAAAACTTCCCCTTTTACATTTCGAACAAAAGCGCCGGTAATAACTCCTCTCCTTACTTCGGGCATAGACAACTGCACTGAAACAACTCTATAGACTTCTTGGACGAAGTCCATTGACGTGCACGGAGGTGTGTAGTTTTGGAAACTTTTTAAAGGAAAAACTTTTGTGTACCATTCGGAAAGAAATCCTTGGTTACAAAAATCCTCTGATGTTCGTACATGGTTTTATTTATACAATATGTAAAGAAAACCCTGTCCGATCCGTGAAGGTATTGTTAGGTATCGATAACTGATTCTACTAATGCCTACAAAGCCGGGCTAAACTTAATAAAAATCCCTCAAAAAATAAATATTATTTCGCAAAAGTCGGTAACTTAATACATGTCCGGTAGGTAATACATGCGCGAGCGAAGGGGGGCAGGGCACGCGGCACGTGGTCGCATCGCTCATATGTAATAATAGCGTCAAAAATGGTGTTGTCACTTTTTAAAAAAATACCAAATTTTGGGGAAGTTGGAATTAAGCCGTGAAAAAAAAAAAGATTATTTCAAAATTCATTAGTTTGTTACTATGATGATTATGTTAAATTTCATATTTTATTTGTTATTTGGTCATGTGTTTACCTTACCTTTATTATCCTTATGGGTCGGACGGGGTTTTCTATAATACGCATTGTTTACTAAAGATAAATAGAGTACAAATACTTCAATTGAGTGTGAAGGACGTTTGTTTATTTACAATCTAATCTATGAGAAATGAAATAAATTTGTATTAAAGTGAATGTTAATCCGATAATCTTTTATAAAAACAAAGGACTTATACACGCCAAAATATTTGTTTTGCGCTTCATGAGGTGTTAAATGTTATTAATAACTTAACACTTGAATCATCCAGATTCAGTGTTGCTTTTTTTCTTTCTTTGTTTCAGATATTTGATTTTCGATTGACGACACGATTGGCGCAGTGGCTGAGCGATCGACTTCTGTGCTGCGTGTCGCGGCTTCGATTCCCGCACGGATCAAGTATATGTATGGCCTAAGTGCAATTAGTTGTTCCGGGTATGGATGTTTATGTATTTGACTTTATATGTTTGTAAACGCACCGACGATACATGTGAAATTTCTAGTGTGGAACAACGTTTTTAAATTAAAAAAATGATTGAGTAATAAAGAGCCTCCTTTTCCTTATTTAGCTGATTTAATATTTATTTGCTCGTGTCAAATATGACTATCTCAATTTTGTCCTAATTTCTGAATCATGACCATGGAAATAAGCATTTTTGATAATGATGTCCTTAATCAAACAATTGATTAATTCACATGCATACATGAATTCTTTAAAAAGTGTCCTATAAGTTAACTCTGATTATAAACCATCTGTTCCAGGTCAGGCAAGTACCAATGTAACTTTTCTAAGTTATATGTACTTTCTATGTATATCTTGCTCATCAAAGATTGATTATAAGGCGAAGGAAAACATCTTGCGGAAACCTGGACTTTAAATCTGAAATCGCCAACCCGCTTTGAGCAAGTGTGGTGATTATGATTACGCTCAATCCTTCTCTGCATGAGAGACCTGTGCACAGCAGTGGATGTTAAAAGGTTGATGATAGAGATAAACCACCTGTTTGCTAATTTTCATCCAATTCCTTGTAGTAGTTTTAGCGCAAAAGAAAAACAAACGTTCACACATACATCTTCATAATCTAGCATTGATTATTAAAGGATAAGGATAATAATATCAAGGATAAGAGTTACTTAGTAAGATGATCATATTCAAATACAATGCTTAGAACTTACTCAATTACTATACTTTATGAAGATTAGGTAATAAAGACTTTTGTGGGCATAACCTAGGTCATCATATTATACAATATGTAAAGAAAACCCTGTCCGATCCGTGACGGTATTGTTAGGAATCGATAACTGATTCTACTAATGCCGACAAAGCCGGACTAAAGTTTTTAAAAAAAATCCCCCTAAAAAATAAATATTATTTTGCAAAAAGAGGTAACTTAATACATGTGCGGTAGGACATCCTTCCGCGGGGGGCAGGGCACGCGACGCGTGGTCGAATCGCATAAGCGTACCGTCAAAATGGTGTTGTCACTTTTTTTAAAATTACCAAATTTCGGGAAAGTTGGAATTAATTCGCGGGAAAAAAAGATTATTTTAAAATTCATTAGTAGGTACTGTTACTATGATGATTACGTAAAATTTTATATTATATTTGGTCATGTGTTTACCTAACCTTTATTATCCTTATCGGTCGGACAGGGTTTTCTTTACATATTGTATAGTTGATGTCGTAAGTTTTGAACACAAAAATCCTGTATTGGCAATTATTTCTAACAACCTTTCTTATTCCCAAGAAAGGCATGAACACAACAACATCAGTGCATTTTATTAACAATTCAATGTATCATAAAGTAGTGCTGGTACAGTAAAAGTTGGGAACACCCGTAATATCCAAGTGTGTTGGAGACGTAACGTTATTGCGTTATAAAACTATAAGAATCCCCTGTGAGTGCACTTGGAGTTGAGTTTAACTTGTGAACGATCCGCAAGTATGAGTTGTGTGCCAACAACATGTGAATTTATTATTGATGTGTATTATTAGATGTGTTTCAATTGTTTCCTCGTTCTTCAGTTGTTTTCTAGGTTTGTTAATAGAGGCGTCTGAAGCATTTGAGCACTATCACAGTTATAGTTATTTAATTAATATATTTTGCTCCATAACTTATGCTTCTTTTTTTTATTCTGTTTTTTTTTTTTGGACTTTTATACACATGTAGGTATATGTCAGTCCGATTACTATCATAATTATGCATATCACAACATCATTACAATAATCTAACTGATAATAGCTTAAGCAAAATACAAGCTTCTTCACTATTAGGGTTCGAGAGTACTGAATTCATGACCTGTAATTTGTTCAAATCAAATTGTTGAAACCATTCATCTCTCTCTGCCTTAAACTGAACACATTCCATCAACATATGGTATACATCATCTACTATTTCACACGTATTACATTTTGGAGAATCTACTTTTCCCATTAAAAAGGCAAAATTGTTTGATGGAATATGTCCTGTTCTGATTCTATGAGCTATAATGATCATTTTCCAACTTAAACGACTATATGTAAACCAAGGTATACGAGGAGGCTCACATTGGATAGTTTTATACCATATGCCCTTTTCCAATGATTTTTGATTAAAATGTTCCTTTCATAAATCATAAAACTGCCCATTATATTTTGTTAATATTTCTGAGTAAAATGGTTTTACATAAATTTCTTGTCCTTCTGTACTCCCGATTTTCGCTAATCTATCCGCTTCCTCATTTCCTTGTATCCCTATGTGCTAAGGAACCCACTGCAATCTCAGATTCACTATTATAAGTGACCGTAATAATAATATAAAATATAGTACTTCGCCAGTGTAGAGAGCAGGGTCTAAGCTATCGGTAGTTGCGAGCCATATGGCGGAGTGTCTACAGTGCAAAGAAATAAAGAAAATACATTTATTTACTTGAGTAACGTTGACAAGGGAGCGATTGTAGGTAGACATTATTAAAATTATTTCATCAATTAGGTGTGTTTTTTTATTCTACGTAAATCCCAAAAATAATTTAAAAAGAAAAACTACTGGCATTTTATATAAACATATCTTTTTTTTGTTTCCTATATCTTAAAAATAGCAAATTTTATCATATAAAATATTCCAAATGCTGTGTGTAACGCTTTTATGAGATAGTATAAACGCTAATAACTATTAGGGACTGGAACTGCCACAGCCAACTGCGGTGTTTCCGTCTGACTACAATTTACATGGCTTCAACACTAGAGTGAATAGGCTCCTAATAAACTAGCGCGTTGTACCATCAACGATCCCTTCACTGCTTACCTTCGGGCGGGATTGTGGCCAAGCAATAGTTTATTTATCATTAAAAAAAAATCGAATAAACTCAGTTTTAAATTCTTTGCAGATGTGCCAATATAGGTGTATGATATTTAAAAAAAGCCTTTAGTATTTAACAGAACATGCTGATTGGTGGGTCCAATGGATATTTATTTAAATGCAAATACAATTCATTTGTTAGTTTATTAAAATACTGCTAGTTAATATTCAGATTTCAAAAATATTTATTTTTACTACGTCTAGTCTTTTAATTCAACAGCGACAAACAATTCATTTTGAAATATACCTATATTAAATGATTACCATATTTTTTTTTATAAATTAGAAACTAACGCTTGACCGCAATCCCGCCTGATGATAAGTAGGTAGTGATGTGTAAAGCGCGTTAGTTTATTAAGAGCCTATTCACTCTAGCCTTAAAGCACTTAAAGACACTCAAATTGTAGCGTGACGGCAACACCGCTGACGGCAAATTTAGCGCGCTTTACCATCAACGATTGCATCACTGCTTACCATCAAGCGGGATTGCGATCAAGCACTAGTATATAATATTCACGTCGCGTAGATAAACAAGAAAAATGAACCGTTTGAGTAGTTAGGTTCATTAATTATATTTATTAAATTATTCACAATATCGATCTGACTAGTCTTTTTCCAACTATGTTATTGCAATCGGTTTCCAGTTTAACCATTTGGTTATACTGGCAGCTGCATACTTGTATTTTTAATGAAGCGTATAGGTACGCATGGTACCTCGGCAATCCATCAAAAAACTGGATAATACATAGAAATATAAAAAACACGGTGAAGCATACGTTGGAGGTCTACCCGGTATGGGTAGAACACCGCCGTGTCCTTGTAGCGGCGATCGGCGGCGATCTCCTTCGTCAGGTGGTCCGGAGCGAGAGTGCATGACAAGCCGTCACCTCCTTCTGCAAAGCAGTGATGCTGGCAAAGGAGGAGGCAGAGCGTGTGTGGTGCGGAAATTCCAGCGCCCTAGCGCCGCTAACCGCCGCAGTTGACGCCCTAGTCAGGAGACGACATCGAACTCCCAGTCAACGTAGGCGCGGGCCTAAAAATAAAAAAGGGTAACCCGATACTCCTTGGTATGACTGGTTGTCATTTTTTTGGGCTTCTGACAACTCGTATAAATATCTCAACGTACTTTCCGAGGCACGGAGCGAGAGCTAGTAATGGATAGTCACCTATCAACGAACGGAACGCATGCTGCGTTCCGTTCGTAACTTAACCTTGCGGCTGTTACAGTCTCGAGCCCCTCTCGGCTAATAATAATGATAACAGCATTATCCATTAGCTCGACCCGATCCCTCTCACCAACAGGAAAGCTGAGACCCAGTGAGCAGAGGGATCAATCATTACAGGTTGGTTCATCATCATCGTCAACCTTTTATCGTCCCACCGCTGTGCAGTCTCGTCTCATAAAGAGAAGGATTGAGCGTAATCACCACACTTGCTCAATGCGGGTTGGCGATTTCAGACTTAAAGTCCAGGTTTCTTCAAGATGTTTTCCTTCACCTTTTTTAATCAGTCAGTGGTCCAAAATATACTTAGTACATATAACTTAGAAAAGTTACATTGATACTTACCTGACCTGGAATCGAACCTGATCTCATACTTGGGAGGCTGGTGTTTTAACCACTGGGCCACCACGACTTATACACGTCGTAGTGGCCTAGGTCTGGTGTTAGGTTAGGTTAGGTGGTCGTGGCCTTACTTACAAGTGGATTATGCAATATGAAAAACACACGTAACACAGTCCCCTAAACATTATTACCATGTAAATTGAGCTTACACTAACGTGTAGTGTGTTTACGGTTCAATCCTGATCCAAGGGATTAACAATAGTCTATTAATTTAGTGCAACACTGGTCTCAGATGGTGTGAACCGGTCGTCCATTACTCGCAAAGCTGAGGATAACTCTATAATATTGCGTCGCACTGCGATAATGCACTGCATATTACTTGTCATTAGGCACAAGCCAGGTAGATCCAGTAATTAGTTTGCCCAATGAGGGTATAATTGTCCGAAGTACATTAGCTATGGACAATTAAATAAATACTGTGATAATAGGTGTTTGTCGGTTAGCGATGATTCAATTTTCGAGGTGGGAAATTAGATTTCGTGATAGCTTTGTTTAAGTGACTACGATAATATGTAATGGTATTGTTATGACTGGTAATCAAATTAGTATAGGCTTATAATGAAGACAAGAGTTGTGGCGGCTAGTAGATATAACTCCAGCTTCTCAGTATGAGTGTGCGGTTTCTATTCTAGATCAGGCAAGTACCAATGTAACTTTTCTGAAGTTATATGTACTTTCTGATTATATCTTTGACACCAATGACTGATTACAAGGTGAAGGAAAACATTTTTTTTTTTTAATGGTTATAAACTAGTGCTTGACTGCAATCCCGCCTGATGGTAAGCAGTGATGCAATCGTTGGTGGTAAAGCGTACTAGCTTATTAAGCCTATTCACTCAAAAAAACTGATTGAATAGGAAGGAAGACGGCAGTTGAGCGAGGTGATGTATTGTTTAACCCAACAACACGACCAACGATGCTACGCCAGAGGATGATCTGGAGACCCTCCTCGACCAAACTCCCGACACAACAACATTAGGCACATCGTACCCGGCACACATCGCAACACAACTGCTCAGACCCGTCCACCACATCTTGAAGAAACCTGGAATTTAAGTCTGAAATCACCCGCATCGAGCAAGTGTGGTGATTGTGCTCACTCCTCTGTATGAGAGGAGACATGTGCCCAGTATTGGGACAATAAAAGGTTGATGATGAGGGGTCATTATAAAATGACATGGAAATAAAAGTCTAGTTACGCCGACCCGGAATGAATTGGAATATGAGTAAGTCTCGCCTTCTCTGTATGAGAAGAGACCTGTGCCCAGTAGTGGGAGGATAAAAAGGTTGATGATGATGAGCAGGAGAGTGATGACATGGGGTATCGTAGATGTATTATAGATTCACCCCTGCTTATGCCCCTGTCCATCTGATGATATTATACAACGTGTAACATAAAGGGTATATACATAACAAAGGCATATATGGCATCTTTACATGATATCAAACGATATTGGAAGGGTTTTTTAATCCTATCTCGTTTATGTTAAGAAGTTATGAGGAAAAACACCGCCTGTGATAGGCTACTATCATACTAGTCGCACAGAGATTTTGAAGACATTTGTCGGATTTTGGCAAGTAACGTGACGGGTAACGAGCAGTTATTAACGTATGTAGTGTGCTGCCACGTTTGTTATGATTTGATTTTAAGAAACACACGAAACCGAAAATTTGGTACCAATTTTTTGAGTATTTTATTTTGAGTTGAAACCCTTCCGATATCGTTTGATATCATCTAAAGATGCCATGCCCTTGGTATGTATATACCCTTTTTGTTACACGTTGTATATGTATGGAAGAAATAAGTAACTTATTTTTGAACAGTGCACGGTCCTGATTCCTACCATAAGTCAGACAAATAAAACAACAAAAAAAAGTATCAACACACATTTAGCAAGAAAAATGAAACCTCAGCTTAAACTAAAAATGCATTCACTACTAAGATGTAGCTAAGGATTTGTTTCTGAACTGGGTAACATATCAAATCAGGGACATAAAGTATAAAGTTTGCCTACGTTTCACCGCAGTGCAGTCCGGAAGAATAACTATCCACCACTGAATCTTTATTTTACTTTCGAATATTCTTCTCTTTTTGTAGGTCAGCGATGAAGTTGTAAACTTGGCGTGATAAGTAAGCTAAGTCAACTAGGATTATATGCAGTTTTTTTTTAGATTAACTATGATAATATCCAGACTTCTAGAAGTCATTTGACTTTGAGATTTTCGAAGTAGTGCTGATTGTCTGAAACTGTGTGATGCTCGGTTCGTACAAACAAAAAGGTATCAATTTGCTTACTAACTTCGATTCAATTTGTGAGCTAATTCGACTTATAATAGCTACTTCCATTTGGAAGAGTCTATTATGAAAAGCTATGGGGCTTTTGATTTATTATTAGTTCGGTATGTTATTAAAAATTTATAGGAATCGGCCATAAAATTTATAACGTATTTGTTGGGTTACTTAGCTTTTGCTATTTTCAAAGAGGGTTATCGAATGTAGAAGAAGAAGGTAGAAGAAGAAGGTAAATAGAATAGAAACCTTTTATTTCAGACATGAGTCCATAAGTTAAGTAACATTTTTACTTAACTTTTAGTGTTAGTAAGTTACAGATCCGCAGAAGACTCGTTATTCTGCGGATAACCGACATAGCCCGAAGAATTGCAACACTACAGTGGCAGTGGGTCGAGCACATTGCCCGTAGGACCGACGTCCGGTGGGGCCGACGGGTTCCAGATTGGCGACCATGCACCGGAAGACGCAGCGTGGGTCCGACCCCCGACAAGGTGGACCGACGACCTGGTGAAGGTCGCAGGAAACCGCTGGATGGAGAA
Organism: Sesamia nonagrioides; assembly: GCA_017933935.1. Lineage (NCBI taxonomy): Eukaryota > Metazoa > Arthropoda > Insecta > Lepidoptera > Noctuidae > Sesamia > Sesamia nonagrioides. The sequence goes on from JADWQK010000715.1 coordinate 49,738, forward strand.
GGCGCAGGACCGGTCATCGTGGAGATCCTTGGGGGAGGCCTGTGTCCAGCAGTGGAGGTCTTTCGGCTGGAATGATGATGGTGATGATGAGACACAGAAATATGACAAAGATTTAGATAGGTACATAAAAGTATTATGCTTAGCGTGTAGCTGCCTCCGCGTCATCTAAGAATTCCTCCAATCCGCGAAAACCGTTAATGAAATTTAAGTAATAATTAGCGACGGTTACACCATAAATTTTCGATTTTTAAACGTGTCTTCACTATAATTTTACTTTGAATTTGGTCTTTTGTACTTTGAATTTCATTCGGTATAGGATGAAATGAAATATTTATTTACATAGGTATTTTAAAACACTTTTACATATCAATGTTTTGTTGCGCAATATTTTAAAACCTATATGTATCGGCACTTACCAGCTGACTAATCGCTGACATGAAATACCGAAGCAAACAAACACAGACGTCGTTGTTTCTATTTTTTAACCGGCTTCAAAAAGGAGGAGGTTACTCAATTCGACCGTATATGTGCTTTTTTTTTTATGTTTGTTCGCGCATAACTTCGTCGTTTATGAACCGATTTTGATAATTCTTTTTTTGTTGGAAAGAAGACATTTCCAAGGTGGTCCCGTGGTAAGAACATCAGGGTCTGATGATGAAAGACCAGAGAAATCAAGGGGAACTTTCAAAAATCGTAGGGGCGATTAGTGCATTTCTTAGTATTTTCAGTAATTATTTTAAAGCACTACAATTTGATAAAAGTCTTGATGGAGCCGGGAGACAGTCAAAGGAACTCTTCAACAATTCACAGCAGCTACCTTGTGTTTGGGCCTTGATTAATTTGTATTGATAAGAATTTTAAACCTAGATGAGTTGTGACTGTCATAAGAGCTCTAATGATGAAGACAAAGGCCAGTTCCGGGAAGTCCTCAACGGTTTACAGTAGCTACTTTGTGTTTGGTTTTAATTCATTTATATTGATGAGAACTTTGCACCCATTGGGTTAAAATAATGGTCTGCAGTAAATCTGATGATGAAGACCATAGGCAGTCGAGAGAATTCTTCAAAATTACGGGTAAAAATTAAAGTAAACAAAATTACGTCGTTTCCCAACTATATTTGCGTCAGCTTCCAGTCTGACCGGATGTAACTGAATACATAGTACCTACTTTTCACAACTAAAAAGTGTAAAATAAAAACTTTTTTACAAAAAAAGAACCGACTTCTTAAAAACACTACAAGTGAAAAATAACTAATTTCGGAAGTCGGTGTCAAAAACTAATATACAAAAACTTACCACTTACCAGCTGACTAATCGCTGACATGAAATACCAAAGCAAACAAACACAGAGGTCGTGGTCTCTTTTTTCTAAGACTGCATTCGATTCTGCACATAAACTAAAGAAATTAAATTACGCATTCACACAATAATATATTTCCGAAAATCCAACTCCACCAAACAAGTCTTCACTTAAGTGATACATTAAAATGTCAAGTGAACCAAGTGGAATACATATTTTACGTTGTTAAAATAAAAATAAAAAACAAACAGGAGCACTTCTTTACGGGACGTCTCAAGGCCCATCAGTATTCCGTACACCGTTCGACGGGAGGAAACAAATTCCCAAAATTGAATTTTGGGAAACAAGTTGAATGCGACACGGCAGGGTATACAAACTCGAAAAACGAAACGAGATTTTTATCATTTTAACAACGACTTTTATGATTCTTTTACGACAAATCTGGAGTTTCATTGGTTAGCTAGTTGGTTGATACGTCCTTTTTTAGGAATTTAGTAATTGCGGATTTGGTTTTTTTGTAGCCGAATTGGCTGAATGAAACAATGCCTACTGTGTAAGGATTAGTTACTCTTCTGTTATTTATATTTTCAATTGCATAAAAATAATACCGATGATACATTTTGTCCTTCAAAATTAAGCATATTAAAACATAAACAATTTGATTTCTCAATAAAAAAAATACTTACATAAATTCAAAATGAAAAAGTCAGCTTTTTTGTCCGTGGAAGTACTAATTAGGTTACTTATTGTAACATATTCCGACCGGATTGAAAAAATAAGAAGGAAAATAGATTAATGTCCGGTACCGTTATCTATTGATCATCTGTAAATCAGGAAAATGATTGAACAATTCACGTGATATTGTTAAATAATCAAGTATACTAATGAGCACCTGGATCTGGGTTTGACAGTGGTTGGAAAACGTATTGTTGCGTTTTTTCGTCTGGCATTTCTCAGTAGTAGTCCACAGCCTGTATTTGTATAACATGGAAGTCAAAAATAACTATCTATAAGTAAGTTCGTCCTGGGTGTTCTATAAGTACCTACATTTCTGATTAATTCTTAGGGAAAAATAAGCGTGTTGTATTTAATAAAATCAAACAAGATAAGTGATCATTAACCTTTCTTTTCTTCCCACTGCTGGGCACTCGTCTCCAAATAACAGTGAAATATGTCCAGTTCCTGAATACATCCAGCTTCTGAAGTCCTGAAAAACTCTTTAAGTAATAAATTAATGTCTTTTGTATAAAATTACTCGCTTCGATTCGATTGTCATTCCAGTTGTTGAACAAAATTACAACAATTGAAATAGGGTTTGAAAATGAAAACGGAAAACAAATGCTTTTGGACGCTGACACCCGTTTTTTTTTGGATTTGTCTCACCTTGTCCTCTTTATTTTGACACGAAATCTAACTTTAGTACCAGACTTGACCTTTGAGTCAGTACTTGTATTTCGAACTTTATTGAGGTTAAATCAAAGTTCTTAATACAAAAGTGACAAGTTAGTGCTGAACTAAGCTGTCATCCATCCATACTAATATTAAAAATGCGAAAGTAACTCTGTCTGTCTGTCTGTCTGTTACGCTTTCCCGCCTAAACCTCCCAACCGCAACATAGGGTAAATTTTTCCGGGGTAAAAACCCCGGAAAAATTTGATGTTCTCGAGGGAAATCTAAAAAGCGCGACATAACCGTACCTCACGCGGGCGAAGCCGCGGGCGGAAAGCTAGTCCATACTAATATTATAAATGCGAAAGTAACTCTGTCTGTCTGTCTGTTACGCTTTCCCGCTTAAACCTCTCAACCGATTTTGATGAAATTTGGCACAGACAATCTTTAGACCCTGAGAAAGGACATAGGCTACCTTTTATTGAAAAAAAAAATGTTCCTGAGGGAAATCTAAAAAGCGCGATATAACCGATTTCCACGCGGGCGAAGCCGCGGGCGGAAAGCTAGCTTTTATATAAAAAACTGCTACTGGTCTACATTTTTAGAAATAATTCCTCCGATAATTAATAATCAATCAATTATATTTATTACCAAGTAAAAATTAACGATCGCGTTGATTTTCCAATAATCTCATTTCACAAATAACAAAAAAAAGTCATTTCTAAAACCGAAAACAAGATAAATTTGTGTGTCAGTGGAAATTACCACTGAATGTGACCTCCTAAATTAATTTTATAATCTAAGATAAAATTAATATGATAAACATTGTATTTCTTGTAAACATCGATGTGAAATAATATAAAATCTACTTCCTAATTAGGTGTATATAGTAGTGTTATAAATTCTAGTCAAAACATTGAATGTCTTAAAAAATATTTAGTTCCTAGGTAACTTTATGTCTTCTTGGGGCATCCTTTTTTTGTTGTGATGGGAATCATCAAATGACTTAGAACAATACATACACCTCTTAAAAACTAGTCTTACCTAGTAGGTACATCCAGAAAATCTTAATATTAGTCAGTACGTGAGCCATACAGCAGCGGTTCACGTACTGACAGCTGAAACGCTCAGAAAAAGCATTAATGATATTGTTGCGGCTGTCTTGCACGCTACACAGCTAGGATGTGCATGATTATATGAAAACTATGCACACGCGCCTCGGCAAACATTCCAAAGACGCTACAGAAGCAAGGTTGGGCGGGCCACAAGAGAACTCTGAACACATTGTTGTAATGAACGCGTAGAAAATGTTATTGTTCCTGCGTATAAACCATCTACAGCCTGCCAGTGAAACAAGACGTACAAAAGGCTTTAAATAAAGCCATTTTGATTCCCCTCGAACAAATCTGCGGGTTATCATATGCGCACGAACAAGCATGCGCTACGCCCTACGTTCCCTTTCAATTCAGGATTCAAGACTCTTTATTTGCGGAAACATGAGTCGGTATACAAGTTATCACAATGAATTCTAAATCACTCACATGCGGCCTTTATAAATAAATATTATTTTTTAATTAATGCAATAATAATTAGATAAATTAATATATTAAAACAAAACAGTAAAATGTTAATTTTGTAGACAAAAAAGGAGTAATCGTAAATAGAGTTACAATTTATATGATGTCAATTAAATAAAATTAATATGTTTGTTTGTTATTGCGATTCGATATCTGCATTGTTTACTTAAATGTCGAAGATCTTTAAACATATCCACTCTTAACTCCGTTCGACAACTTCTCAATTCTGACAAATACGGGCTTAACACATAAACAGTTATGTTAATTAAGGTTAAGGCCCTGAACTAACATTATTAACCAAATTACCGTCCCAAGATTTATCAAACTATCCTAAAGATCCCAGTAACATGAAAGCGATGTATTAACGATCCCTATTTGACCCAAAAATTTAAACTTAAATGGAACATTATAAGGCCGCTTTAAACTTTCATATCTGTTACTGAATGCAAAAATTTGTTTGCTCGGCTAAGATGCGCTTTCATCATTTTCATTTCAGCCGCAAGACTCTTGGTATGACCTACATATAATAGATTTGTAGATATCTACATGACTCTCTGTATGCGCTGTTTTCACTAACGATCTTGTGTTCGAGCATTCGACGTAATTTATAGAAGAACTCTTTTATCTATAAGTACCTTTAAATTTGTTGTCCATAAAAGCTACGCAATATACATATTATAGGATTTAGTGTAATCTTATTTAATGATTACTATTTATAATGTTTTGTTGTTTTTTTATTCATTAGTCTTAATTTAAAAAATGTTCTCTGTTCTCATCAATGATAACCAAAATAATTTTCAGTCCATACCTGATGATAGGCGTCTCCCAGGCTGAGCCACAATGCCTTGTTGCCGCCCTGTCATATCTGGACTGCACCAGCCACCTTTTTGTAGTCATCAGCCCGCTTTTAATTTAATGTTTAATTATGTGCAATGAATAATCATACAAGTACAGTCTCGGTGGTAGGCCACAACATCGGCTGCCGGCATAAGTTACCACCCACCAGACAAAGTCATGCCGCCAAGCGATTCGTCGTGTTCCAGCATGATGTCTGGTGAAGCCGTACGGATGAAGGGTCTGAGCAGTTGTGTTGCGATGTACGTGCCGGGTACGATGCGCGAAATGTTGTTGTGTCGGGAGTTTGGTTGTGGAGGGCCTCCAGATCAATCTCCCTCTGGCGCAGCATCGTTGGTCGTGTTGTTGGGTTTAACATTGCATCACCGCGCTCAACTGCCGTCTTCCTTCCTATTTACTCAGTTCCTTTGAGTGAGTAGGTTTAATAAACTAGCGCGCCTTACCATCAACGATTGCGTCACTGCGTACCATCAGGCGGGATTGCAGTCAAGCGCTAGTTTGTAATTTATTAATATAAAAAAAAACTAACCTAAAAGGTTATTCACTTTTAGGGTTGATGCCCAATTTAAGATTGTAGCGAGGAATTGGAGGCTTGGATCGGAGTCTCTCTAAGGGATCGAATCCTCACGGAAATGATTCAGCAGAGAACCAAACTTGAAAAGCTGAAACTGAAGTTAAAGTTAAAGCCGTAGAACCGATGACCGTTGGGTTAGACGTGTTCTTGAGTTGAGACCGTGAACCCGTAACATAAGGTGGGCCGTCCTCAAGTTAGGTGGAGCTTAAATCTTCGCAGGACAGTGACAGCTGGATGAAAGTTGTCGACAATCAAGTTAATTGGCGTGAAATACTAGAGGCCTGTGTTCGATAGCAGTGTTGTGGCAGTGAACTCCTACAGGCTGATGTTGATGACGCTTCCGAAGTGTACTACTTATAGGTATCGTGGTGGTCTTATAAATACAGATCCAGAAGAAAGAAGAGGAATATTTTTTAACATTTTTTTTACAAAATCAATTTCTAAATGTTAGTATGTAACTTTGTATACTCCCTATGCCATTGGATGAGCATTGGTTTGCGTACGTTACATGACATACTAACGTAAAAATCGTTTCTTTTTTATTTATTGTGTAACTTATTTAGGAAAGGTTTTGGTCTCTGTGATACAATGATTTCATTTATTAGTACAGGTAGATAACTTTTATTTTTTGTGATGTTTATATTAGAAAAAAAAGTCTGGCCAAGAGCGTATCGGGCCACGTTTAGTGTACTGTTTAGGGTTTTTTTAGTTAATAAGAGTTAAAAAAATGAGCTATTTGTTACACTGAGTTGACATACTAAGTACGGAATCATAAAAACGGGCCTACGAAGGACAGTGATAACTATAGATAAGATAAAGTTATAAATTTCAACTACACATAGATAGTTCAAAAAATGTTGTCTTTTGACTCCTACCAAAGTAGTTGAAAGGGGCTATAACATGCGCGGACCTGCGGGTAGTGAGCAGTGGGCAGCTCGCGGCTCGGTAAGGACCAGGCCCGAGTCGACGGCGTGTTGTGTTTCACGCGTGCCTCAAAGAGATGTCAGCACATCGTGACGGGGCCCACAAAGACTGATGGCTCCTGGGTCAGGGTTGCGGGTTGGTTAAAAAAGAAACCGTGGCCCTGGCCGTCGCACAGGCAAGTGAAGAAACACGGGTGGGTTTTAGTCAGTAAAAATCTGACACGCCCTTCTGCTCCACCCAGAGCGAGATAAGTCATTTGATGATTTCCCATCCAAAAAAAAAAGGATTCCTAGTTTACTATGGAACCATAAAAAGTAGTTTTCTAGCAATTGATGACACGGTTGGTGCAGTAATTGAGAATTTAACAAATATTTGAACGGCCTACAAGTAGTTGTTCCGGGTCTGGCTGTTTGCGTAGGTATGTGAGTTTAAGCTTTTGTAAACCCATCCACGATACAGGAGTAATTCCTAGTGTGGGGCATTTTTTTTTATTAAATAATATTTACCTCTGTACAAAATTACTAAGTTACAACAACAACAACAACAACAACAACAGTCAACTACATTACGTAGTTGACCACTAGGTGATGATGATGGCTGTTACTTTACTCTTTATCATCTAAGTGCAAGTCAAAAGCCCCAACAAAATACAAATGATATTCTAATGAAACAAAGACTTATCAGATAACGGAGTGAACTTACATAATCCTGAGAGGCACAAAAAAAATCAAGGTATTAAGTCTTATATAAGAGTCGTGGATAAGTCGGCACGGGCATTAAGTTCTAGTCTTTGTGCAATTTAACTACAGCAGCTGAAGAGATTACGCTCTTAAAGTGATTTCACACAGTTTAGCTCTTAGTCTACGTGAGGGGTGTTAGCGAATTGGGGTGTGTTAATGTTTTCTATTTTTGCATAGAGCAAGTAGGTCCCTATGCCACTTTGCAAGATTTTTACGAGTATTATGTAGGTATTGTATGATTTAGTTCCCCTATCTCCGTTCCATTCCGTTCGTTGGGCTACGAAAGGGATGAATGAAAGGCAACTGCATGCAGCCGAGATGAGAATGCTAAGAGGGATGTGTGGTGTTACACGAATGGATAGAATAAGAAATGAGTACATAAGAGGAAGTCTGAAAGTGGCACCGGTAGCTAAAAAGTTGTGTGGAAATCGGTTGTCATGGTACGGGCATGTTTTACGGAGAACTGAGGAGAATGTCGTGAGGAGAGTCTTAATTATGAATGTTGATGGCTATAAGAGTAGGGGAAGACCAAAGAAACGATGGATGGAATGTGTGAAGGATGATATGGCTAAGAAGGGGGTGACTGCCGAGATGGCTTCTGATAGGGATGCATGGAAGAAAAAGACATGTTGCGCCGACCCCAAATAAATTGGGATAAGGGCAGGAGAATGATGATGATATCTCCGTTCCACCATCGGACGACCCCTTGCACGGCGAGTTTTCACCCTTACGTCGTTAACACCACTACGATTCGGATGAAGCGTTTCACCTCCTCTTTCATACCGCGTACTTCGAGGGACTGGAACAATTTGCCAGCGGCGGTATTTCCGTCGGACTACAATTTGAGTGTCTTCAAGGCTAGAGTGAATAGGCTCTTAATAAACTAGTGCGCTTTACCATCATCAATTGCGTTTCTTGTTTAACCAACCCGCAACCCTGACCCAGGAGGCATCGGTCTTCGTGGACCCCGTCACGATGTGCTGACATCTCTTTGAGGCGCGCGTGAAACACGACGCGCCGTAGACTCGGGCCTGGCCCTTACCGGGCGGCGAGGTGACGGCCTGCCATGCACTCTCGCTCCGGACCATGTCCTGGACCAGGGTCGGAGGCGAAAGATCGCCGCCGATCGCCGCTACGAGGATACGGCGGTGCTCTACCCATGCCGGGCAGACCTCCATCTTATGCTCCACCATGTCCTCAGGGCGATCCACACAATGCTGACACCCTGGCGTTGCCTCCGGCCTTATACGGAACAGGAACCTCCCGAAGCAACCGTGTCCGGTGAGGACCTGCGTCAGGCGGAAGGTGAGGGCGCCGTGGCGCCTCTCTAGCCACTCCTTAAAGAGGGGACTTACCGCCGCTATTGTGGTGTGCCCAACTGCTTACCATTAGGCGGGATTGCGGTTAAGCGCTAGGTCATAATTTAAAAAAAAACCCTCATCATCATCATCAACCTTTGAAGGAAAGGCAATATATCCTGATACTCAGACGAAAGGTGTTCACTGCTGGACATCGATCACTCCTAAGCTACCAACTTCTTAGATGACCTTAGATGGCCTTCATAAGGACATTGGTGGTTAGGTAACTTAGAAATCTCTAATTAGAGCCCTCTAAACTAACTTCGACCCTCTAAGTTATCTTTAGTACTTATATCTACGAAAGTTAAAACCACTTAACCGATGTAAACTCTGGAAAGTCGTAACATTTGAGACTAGGAATTGCAATAGCAGCATTGAACAGCCCGTAATAGGTCGCAATCCTCGCAATAGACACCACAATGGGACATTTCCCTAGTTGACTCTCGCAGCTTGTGTGAAATGAGGGCATCTCCCCGGAGTAGAGGGAAAAAGTGTTGGAGGAATATAAAATTTTTGATTACTGTGTATAAACGATCCTGACCCAGTGTCAGGAATGCACTGCTAAGGGATTGATAGAATATTAAAACAGAAATGTAGTTAAAACAATATATTATGTAGTTGACAGTCGTGGTGGCCTAGGGGTTAAAACACCAGCCTCTCAAGTGCACTAATGTAACTTTTCTAAAGTTATATCTACTTTCTAAGTATATCTTGGACACCAATGACTGATTACAAGGTGAAGGAAAACATCTTAAGGAAACCTGGACATTAAGGCTGAAATCGCTATCCCGCATTGAGCAAGCGTGGTGATTACGTTCAATCCTTCTCTGTATGACAGAAGACCTGTGCCCAGCAGTGGGACGATAAAAAGAGGTTGATGATGATGACAGTTAAAACAAAACCTGTCATTGTAGCCTTGGCAACAAGCTGTCAAATAGGCAAAAAAACTCTTTGTTACAATGTTTGACAAAGGTTTTAGAAGAGAGAGAATCTTATAAACGGCCCTATTAGTGGAATAGGGTCATTTATATAGATTACTAAAAGCAAACGAAGTGATGGTTAGAGATAAAAGTCCGTTGGATATGAGATGGTAGATGAAACGTCTCAAAATAATTTCCTAGAGACATTTCATAATTGGTTGACAATAAACTGTCAAGGAAAGACTGATTTATACGGTGCAATTTGATTGCCAATGGCTTTAATTAATTTGAAACAACAATAAAAGTCGCATAGCCGACCATTTAGACGATGCAAGTCGTTTGTTACATCAATTTTATTGTATGCCATAGGTAATTGGGTTGTATCCTAAAAAATAATTTAATGTCCATCAGATAGATTTATAAAAAATATTGAACACGTATTTATTATTTTTCCTTTCATTCAAATACTTAGGAAGATACATTGATTTGAAATGTCGCATGACGTCAGGCCGTGGTACAAAATATACCTACCACGGCGTGACGTAATTAGCCCCCACTCCGTAACTTTAATACCACAGAAATCGCAATAACATTGTTATTACGATGTCTCTGTTTAATACGCTATATCTCAGTAGTTTTCGTAATTTCACAAAATTAAAAATACGGGTCTTAATTTTTTTTAGAATCTACGACGACTATAGTCGCCCGCGACTTCGTCCGCGTAGACTTCGGTTTACAGCGCACGGTGGTTCCCGTTTCCGGGGGAATGCCAAGATAAATGCCTACATTACTGCAAGGTTTCAAACATCCTCACACATCTTCACATTTATATTATTAGTAGGATTATAAAGATACATAAGGTCTGCAATGTTAATTTTACCGGGTTGACAGGTTTAGCAAAGGAAAGAAACATTAAATATCATACTTCTAATTATTTTGCGTTGGTTGGTGTTTTGGATATGCTTAGGATATTATGAAACTAGCTCTCCGTCCGCAGCTTTGCCCGCATGGAGTTCGGTTATATTGCGCTTTTTAGATTTCCCTCGGGAACATCAAATTTTTACGGGATAAAAGGTAGCCTATGTCCTTTCTCAGGGTCTAAAGATTGTCTGTGCCAAATTTCATCAAAATCGGTTCAGTAGTTTTGGCATGAAAGCCGGACAGACAGACAGACAGACAGACCGACAGACAGACAGAGATACTTTCGCATTTATAATATTAGTATGGCTAAGGGTTAAAATTATTACTTGATAAAATATGAGCACATTTAAGTAAGTACGGTTTTATAAACAACTTTTTAAAACAAAAAAAGTTAAAAAACCTTTATGTTTTGGCAATAGCCAAAACATGTCTGCAGCCTTTACAATGTTGTGACCCAAATGTGTTATTTGTAACAGAGTAGCTACCATTACACAGCTTTGGAGCGTCAAGATTCCTCATTAAGGTCGTACCCTCACCAAATGACCTCGAGCATTTGCTCCCTCTTCACCGCGCCCCACCTCTACAATACTTCGCAAAATATTACTAGCGCCGTCTGGCGGACGAAGTACTTACAAATACAAGTTAAATTCATAGACCACAGAAGTAACAGACATGGCACTTTTATTTTTGTTTATTGGTGCGCCCAAATACTTTTGGTTATTATGTACTCAAACAAATGTTGACGATACTTCATAATAAAAATTCTGCGGTGTTTATTTTTTAACCGACTTCAGAAAAAGGTGGTTCTCAGTTCGATTTATTGTCGCTGATAACTTTATGGTTAATGAACCTATTTAGACCATTCTTTTTTTATATGAAGGGATATGCTGCCTATGTAATCCCATTGTTACCACGTCAGTGTCGATAATGGAAATTCTGAGAAATTTAGGCCAATTATCGAAAATTGTAGGCACGCTTCGGGTGACAACTTGATACTCGTGTTTATATCGGATGATACTATAAAACCGTGAAGATTTGGGCCTGACCTGATGATGGAGATGACAGAATATCAAGGGAATCCACATCGGAAGCAACTGTCACGTGTTTGGGCTTATTTAATGTGTATTGATCTTTATAACTAAATATGTTATGACTGTAACTTCAGGGTTCGAAGTTAGTTTTGTAGATTGAAAGTTAGCTAAGTCAGATGGACAAAGGGATAGAAAAATAATATAATAAAGTTTAATTTATCATTATTTATTATTTTAAGGGAAAACGTAATCAGGGTCAAATAAATTTCTGCAGAACTGACACATTTAAAAAAAAAAATTCATGTTTTTTTTTTGGGACCAGGCAAGACTGTGAAATTATATTATTAACTTCCGAAATTAGTTATTTTTCACTTTGTAGTGGTTTTTGAAGTCGGTTGTTTTTTTGTAAAAAGTTTTTATTTTTATGTTTGTTTGCGGATAACTTCGCCTAAAATTTGGTATTTCGATGAATTTTTGGGTATTTCGACATGGGTGTCGTGATAGGGGTTTTTGGGAGTGCAGATCACGAATATGACGTAATTTTTGAAATCCAAGATGGCCGACACCAATTTTATGATATTTTGACATGGGTGTCGTGAAAGGGGTTTTTGTGGGTGCTAATCACGAAAATGACGTCATTTTGGAAATCCAAGATGGCCGACACCAATTTTATGATATTTTGACATGGGTGTCGTGAAAGGGGTTTTTGTGGGTGCTAATCACGAAAATGACGTCATTTTGGAAATCCAAGATGGTCGACACCAATTTTATGATATTTTGACATGGGTGTCGTGAAAGGGGTTTTTGTGGGTGCTAATCACGAAAATGACGTCATTTTGGAAATCCAAGATGGCCGACACCAATTTTATGATATTTTGACATGGGTGTCGTGACGGGGGTTTTCGGGGGTGCAGATCACGAAAATGACGTCATTTTTGAAATCCAAGATGGCTGACACCAATTTTATGATATTTTGACATGGGTGTCGTGACGGGGGTTTTCGGGGGTGCAGATCACGAAAATGACGTCATTTTTGAAATCCAAGATGGCTGACACCAATTTTATGATATTTTGACATGGGTGTCGTGAAAGGGGTTTTCGCGGGTGCTAATCACGAAAATGACGTCATTTTTGAAATCCAAGGTGGCCGAAATTATATTTCATGATATTTTGACTTGGGTATCGTGACGGGTTTTCAGGGCGCTGATCACGAAAATGACGTCAATTATAAGCTGTGGCATAGCTTCTATTTCTTTATCAAAGTCAAAAATAAAACATCAAATATAGTTTAGTCGCTAAATCGCCACCATTTTTCGCACTCCTTCAATGACGTCACTGGTAAAAAATAAATAAATAAATAAACTACAAAAAAGAAAATACATACTTATACAAATGTATACGTTAATTGGCAAAATAAAAAAAATACTATGTCATAAATAACTAATAAAAAATTTCCTACTAACTACATACTGCGGAACTCGGTGTGCACACCTTTGCGATTTACGCCGCAGCCACGCGCAGGATTGCGTTTTTATCTGCATTTTCACGCACATCTGCAGCCCTGCGCGTGAGCGCAGATTCAATGTATAGTACCATGCGTTTCTCCATACAAAATTTGGTACTAGCGAACATCTATCTTATATATAAAATTCTCGTGTCACAGTTTTCGTTCCTATACTTCTCCGAAACAAACGGCTTGACCGATTCTCATGAAATTTTGTGAGCGTATTGAGTAGGTCTGAGAATCGGCCAACATCTGTTTTTCATCCCCCTAAATGTTAGGGGTAGTCCACCCCTACTTGTTTTTTTTATTTTACACAACATTTTTAGTTTCTATTTTTTTACAACATACAAAAATACATACAATCCTAAATTTTCACCCTTTACGATCAATCCTTCAAAACTGATCAATCGTCATTTAATTAGTTTTATTCCCATGGGAAATCTAAAAAACGCGATATAACCCAATTCCACGCGGGCGAAGCCGCGGGCGGAAAGCTAGTACTAATATATAAAGCTGAATAGTTTGTTTGTTTGAACGCGCTAATCTCAGGCACTACGGGTCCGATTTGAAAAATTCTTTTTGCGTTGGATAGCTCATTAGTCCAGAAAGGCTTAAGGCTATAAAACATCACGCTGCGACTAATAGGAGCAGAGCATTACTAACTCAACGCGAACGAAGTCGCTGGCGGCCGCTAGTATAAAATAGCTTTACCGCGGCAGCCCCGAGTGCCACATGTTTTTGTTTTATTAGAAAGACGATATCTTCAAGGTAGTCTCATGTTTAGGAAATTAGGGTCTGATGATGGAAGACTAGGTAAATCTAGAAGAAATTTAAAAAATCAAAGGGGCGTCTAGGGCTTTTCTAAGTTTTTTCAATAAGTGTTTTAACGCACTACAATTTAATAAAGTTCGGAGTTCATGATGGAGCCGGGAGACAGCCGAGGGAACTCCTTAACGATTCACATCAGCTGCCTCGTGTTTGTGCTTAATAAATTTGTGTTGATAAGAACTTTACACCTAAATGAGTTGTGATCATCATTAAAGCTCTGATGTTGAAGACAAAGGCCAGTTAAGGGAACTCCTTAAAGGTTTTATTTTTTACAATTTACGTATTTGTTTTATTAAACGAGAATAATAATATAATTTCACAGTCTTGCCTGGTCCAAAAAAAAAATCATGTTTTTTTTTCTTTAATTTTTACCCATATGGGTGCAAATTTCTCATCAATATAAATGAATTAAGTCCAACCACAAAGCAGCTACTGTAAACCTTTGAGGAGTTCCCTCAACAGACTGTCCTTCGTCTTCATTATCAGACTCCTAATGATCATAACAATCCATCTAGGTGTAAAGCTCTTATCAATACAAATTAATCAAGATATTACACAAGGTAGCTGCTGTGAATCGTTGAGGAGTTCCCTCGAATTTCTCTCGGCTCTATCATCAGATCTATTGCAGACATTCATTTTAACCTACTTATATGGGTGTAAAGTTTTCATCAATATAAATGAACAGAAATAAGTCCAAACATAAGGTAACTATTGTAAACTTTTAAGGAGTTCCCTTAACTGGCCTTTGTCTTCAACATCAGAGCTTTAATGATGATCACAACTCATTTAGGTGTAAAGTTCTTATCAATACAAATTTATTAAGCACAAACACGAGGCAGCTGATGTGAATGGTTAAGGAGTTCCCTCGGCTGTCTCCCGGCTCCATCATCAACTCCGAACTTTACTAAATTGTAGTGCGTTAAAACACTTAATGAAAAAACTTAGAAAAGCCCTAGACGCCCCTTTGATTTTTTAAATTTCTTCTAGATTTACCTAGTCTTCCATCATCAGACCCTAATTTCCTAAACATGAGACTACCTTGAAGATATCGTCTTTCTAATAAAACAAAAACATGTGGCACTCGGGGCTGCCGCGGTAAAGCTATTTTATACTAGCGGCCGCCAGCGACTTCGTTCGCGTTGAGTTAGTAATGCTCTGCTCCTATTAGTCGCAGCGTGATGTTTTATAGCCTTAAGCTTTTCTGGATTAATGAGCTATCCAACGCAAAAAGAATTTTTCAAATCGAACCCGTAGTGCCTGAAATTAGCGCGTTCAAACAAACAAACTCTTCAGCTTTATATATTAGTACTAGCTTTCCGCCCGCGGCTTCGCCCGCGTGGAATTGGGTTATATCGCGTTTTTTAGATTTCCCATGGGAATAAAACTAATTAAATGACGATTGATCAGTTTTGAAGGATTGATCGTAGAAGGGTGAAAATTTAGGATTGTATGTATTTTTGTATGTTGTAAAAAAATAGAAACTAAAAATGTTGTGTAAAAATAAAAAAACAAATAGGGGTGGACTACCCCTAACATTTAGGGGGATGAAAAACAGATGTTGGCCGATTCTCAGACCTACTCAATACGCTCACAAAATTTCATGAGAATCGGTCAAGCCGTTTCGGGAGTATAGGAACGAAAACTGTGACACGAGAATTTTATATATAAGATAGATGTTCGCTAGTACCAAATTTTGTATGGAGAAACGCATGCACTATGTATTGAATCTGCGCTCACGCGCAGGGCTGCAGATGATGAAAATGCAGATAAAAAACGCAATCCTGCGCGTGGCTGCGGGGTAAATCGCAAAGGTGTGCACACCGAGTTCCGCAGTATGTAGTTAGTAGGAAATTTTTTATTAGTTATTTATGACATAGTATTTTTTTTATTTTGCTAATTAACGTATACATTTGTATAAGTATGTATTTTCTTTTTTGTAGTTTATTTATTTATTTATTTTTTACCAGTGACGTCATTGAAGGAGTGCGAAAAATGGTGGCGATTTAGCGACTAAACTATATTTGATGTTTTATTTTTGACTTTGATAAAGAAATAGAAGCTATGCCACAGCTTATAATTGACGTCATTTTCGTGATCAGCGCTCCGAAAACCCGTCACGATACCCAAGTCAAAATATCATAAAATATAATTTCGGCCACCTTGGATTTCAAAATGACGTCATTTTCGTGATTAGCACCCGCGAAAACCCCTTTCACGACACCCATGTCAAAATATCATAAAATTGGTGTCAGCCATCTTGGATTTCCAAAATGACGTCATTTTCGTGATTAGCACCCACAAAAACCCCTTTCACGACACCCATGTCAAAATATCATAAAATTGGTGTCGGCCATCTTGGATTTCCAAAATGACGTCATTTTCGTTATAAGCACCCACAAAAACCCCTTTCACGACACCCATGTCAAAATATCATAAAATTGGTGTCGGCCATCTTGGATTTCCAAAATGACGTCATTTTCGTAATTAGCACCCACAAAACCCCTTTCACGACACCCATGTCAAAATATCATAAAATTGGTGTCGGCCATCTTGGATTTCAAAAATTACGTCATATTCGTGATCTGCACCCCCGAAAACCCCCGTCACGACACCCATGTCAAAATATCATAAAATTGGTGTCGGCCATCTTGGATTTCCAAAATGACGTCATTTTCGTGATTAGCACCCACAAAAACCCCTTTCACGACACCCATGTCAAAATATCATAAAATTGGTGTCGGCCATCTTGGATTTCCAAAATGACGTCATTTTCGTGATTAGCACCCACAAAAACCCCTTTCACGACACCCATGTCAAAATATCATAAAATTGGTGTCGGCCATCTTGGATTTCCAAAATGACGTCATTTTCGTTATTAGCACCCACAAAAACCCCTTTCACGACACCCATGTCAAAATATCATAAAATTGGTGTCGGCCATCTTGGATTTCAAAAATTACGTCATATTCGTGATCTGCACTCCCGAAAACCCCTATCACGACACCCATGTCGAAATACCCAAAAATTCATCGAAATACCAAATTTTAGGCGAAGTTATCCATCCGCAAACAAACATAAAAATAAAAACTTTTTACAAAAAAACAACCGACTTCAAAAACCACTACAAAGTGAAAGTGAAAGTGAAAAATAACTAATTTCGGAACTCGGTGTCTAAAACGAATATACCAAACGAAAGACACCAACTTCCGAAATTAGTTATTTTTCACTTTACATAGTGGTTTTTGGAAGTCGGTTGTTTTTTTCTAAAAAAGCTTTTATTTTACATTTTTTAGTTGTTAAAAGTACTATGTATTCAGTTGCATCCGGTCAGACTGGAAGCTGACGCAAATATAGTTGGGAAATGACGTACTTTTGTTTACTTTAATTTTTACCCGTAAGTACCTATTCCCTCAACTGCCTATGGTCTTCATCATTAAATTTACTGTAGACCATTATTTTAACCTAATCGGAGTAAAGGTCTTATTAATATAAATGAATGAAGTCCAACCACAAAGTAGCTACTGGAAACCGTTGAGGAGTTCCCGGAACTGGCCTTTGTCTTCATCATTAGAGCTCTTATGAGAGTCGCAACCCGTCTAGGTGTAAAGTTCTTATCAATACAAATTAATCGAGCCCAACCACAAGGTAGTTGCTGTCAATTGTTGAGGAGTTCCTTCGACTGTCTCTCGGCTCCATCATCAGATCTACTCCAGACCTTTATTAAATTGTAGTGCTTTAAAATATTTAATGAAAATGCTAAGAAATGCACTAGTCGCCCCTAATTTTTGAAAGTTCCGCTTGTTTTCTCTGGACTTCCACCATCAAACCTTGATATCCTTATCAAGGGACCACCTTGGGAACGTCTTCCTTCCAACAGAAAAAGAATTATCAAAATCGGTTTATAAATGACGAAGTTATGCGCGAACAAACATAAAAAAAACATATACGGTCGAATTGAGTAACCTCCTCCTTTTTGAAGTCGGTTAAAAATTGAACATAAAAACATATAATTGAGCAACCTCCTCCTTTTTGAAATCGGTTAAAAAAACGAACACCAAAATAAACATCAATAACAGAGATACTCTAAGATAGTATTATACTCTATGCGACATGCGGTGCGTGAGCGAGCAAGCAGATGCTTTCTCGCTCACGCGCCGCCCGCTTATGCTAGCGGAGCGCGCGATGACGAACGACGCGGGTTCCCCCTTCGAGAGCTTGTGGCATACTGAATCTCAATAGCCCGGGCAACAGAAATGATGGCGAATGCGCTCAGATTGTTGAACAAAATTTTGATTTTGGTCGTTTTAAAAAAATATTTCTACAATAATGTTCGTCGTGAAATTACCTATCCATTAGTGTAAGAACGCAATCTAAATAATGCTTACTTTCCGAGGAGATGCACGTTTATGATAATTATTTCTCTTGTCAGTGGTTTCGTTGTGAAGGAATTATTTAAACATTATACTTAGTAAAATAAAAAAAAAATCTACAATTTTGGAGCCAAGATTATGGAGAAAATTTACGTATTTTTAATAAGTTGATATTTCTTTTGGATAAAGAGTAGATAGCTCCGGAAAACTACATAAAAACGGCTTGCGGTGTGTTTTTCCTCTGGAGCCGCCTTAATAGGACTAGAACACCAACTTTTAGTATCAACTTATGGGATGGCACTCCTGATAATTCTAAACAGTTGGGAAATTTTATAGGGTATGATGTAATATGTTTAGTGTCCGTAATATTGTCCACTGAGAGGTATTCGATAATATTTCCCTGAACGTTTAACATGATTTGTTCATTTATTTTACTATTTCATTAGTCGGCGCCAAAATTGCCCTTTCGCATAGCTATTCTCGGTTGGCCATATTTGTTTGAAGATCCGGATAGAATTATTTAATAGGTTATCTGAGCTATCCACAATTTGACAGAACTCACGACTCACTCTAATCATGCCGTTACTGACAGTAACGGCATGCGATATACTCCGATTTTTAAAAGAGTAGCTGCATATTGCATATACCCGGCTTGAGAATCGTGATGAAGTTGCCCTCGAATATTTGTGGTGAGACAATACTTTTTCACGCGAACCCATAATGCAGATGCTTTCAAAGAGGCATTTGTTTCATCTGTCAGCGGCATAACCCTGGTAATCACCGGAAGGGTCTGTCTAAAGTAACCAGCTAAAAGTACCACCATCCCTCCCATGATATCTTGGTTGCCTTTGATGCCCCCAATTGTGCGTTCTAGTGCTTCAATTGCCCTTTTGTGGATATCATCACATTCATCCCAAACTAACAACTTACACTGCTGTAACGCCTGTAACATTCTTCCGCGTTCACTGCTTTTACTAATATTGCATTTCGTCATGAGCTAAGTTCAATGGTAACTGAGTGCGCTATTCATCCCATTCCGAAAAAAAAGAAACTAATTTGATATAAAATAAGCGCCTGTTAAAATAATGGAAACAATATGTACGTCTGCATTAGCTCCCGTTTTCGCATTTTTATTACTGCTCTGCTCCTATTGGTCATAGCGGGATATTATATAGCCTAAAGCCTTCCTGGATTAATAGGCTATCCAATGCAAAAATAATTTTTACAATTGGACCAGTAGTTCCTGAGATTAGCGCGTTTAAACAAACAAACAAACAAATAAACAAACTCTTCAGCTTTATATATTAAAAGTATAGATATAGATAAGACGGACTAATTATTTTTTGATTTTCATACCTTGGATACATCCCTATTAAATTGCACCTTGTAAATCAGTCTCAAAGCTAAAAAAAAATGGTTTGTAATTTGAAGGTGAAACTTGATTAACCACATAATTATGACCTTAGTTATAGACGTCTTGCGAAGGTGTCTATTTGTATTTTAAGTAAGTCGAAATGTTTTAGTGGACTTAAAGTAGTGTTATTTCATAACTTTTATATCCAGACTTGTTTTATTGAATTAGACTCACAACTTTGCTTTGTGAATAGCTTACGATTAGAGGCAAATGAAAAAAGAAATAGTTGGGCAAACAAAACCAGTCGGGCAAACAAAAACAGTTAGGTATTCCTGAAACGTGTACGTGAGCGAAATGACGAACTGTAGATAGTAATCGTATCAAAATGCAGCTTATGCAACGTTTTTATGAACTGTCTATTCAGCCTGATCGACACTCAGCTCAGTAAATTGGCTGTCAAAACGACTTTATTTTATTATTGGTTGGCCAACGTGAGCTTTAATAACAAATTGATTAATAAGCCTTTTAAAAGCCTATTTGGGCGGCAAACAGACCAAATAATAACGATAATTGTTTGTTCTTAATTGATTTTATCTCCTGAGTTGATGTAATTTTGACTCATAAAAATAATCTTATTTTCCATTACGTAACAAGGCCGTAGGTAATTTTAGAATTCAAAGTTACCATACTAAAGTTTTCATTGTACAAGCAGTTCAGCTATGGAATAACTTGCCTGTGTCCGTGAGGCGTGCTCAAACTAGACAGAGTTTATATATAAGACCATGATAAAAAAGCACTTCCTCTCTCTTTAAAAATGTCATTTTTTTTATTTACTCTTGTATGATGTTTATTACTTGGATGTAAGACTAGTTATGTACACATTTATTATAATTATAATCTATGTAAGTAGTACACTGTAGACTACCTACATTATTTCGCTCTCCTTCCCCTTAGTATTCTATTCAAAGGTTGTCTGTTAAAAATGGCTCTTAGCGATAAAACCGGCCATTGTGTCACCCGTTGTAAAATCTTTATATCTATGTTTCTGTAATCTATGGGTGTACATAATAAAGAGTATTCTATTCTAAAGTTACTAGAAATGTCTGAATTTCTCTGTATCGCACTGACCACGAACTATATTACTATGTTCACAAATTGATATTCAACTAGCAAAGCAAGGCCGTGCGTCGAAACATAAACAGTGCTAACATTGTTCAAACTAAACTTTGGTTTCCGATTCATAAACGCTGTAGGGAATTTCATTAGCCGACGTATGTTGTCTAGGTTTCTATATATTTATATTCTCGCAATACCGCGCCAGGTCCGGATGGAGTCCCTGGCCGGGCGTGGGTCCTCGATCTGGCTGCTCTGGGTGACCGCCTGAGATGACTATTCAATGGCTGTCTTCGTGCAGGCGTGTTCCCCTCCGGTTGGAAGGAAGCTGGATTGGTTTTGTTGATGAAGGAAGGCAGAGCCGCAGAGTCTTCCTCTGGATACTGTCCCATATCCTTGCTCGACGAGTCTTCCAAGCTTTTTCAGAGAGTGTTTGCTGAGAGGCTCGTCGAGCACCTGTCGCGTGTTGGTCCCAAACTTTCTGACAGCCAGTATGGTTTCCGGCAGCAGCGTTCTACCGTAGATGCGATTCTTCGCGTCCGTGCGTTGTCGGACCAGGCGATGTCTCGGGGTGGGGTGATGTTGGCAATACGTTTGGATATCGTCAATGCCTTCAATTCTTTATCCTGGGGTGCAATTAGGGAGGCACTGGTACATCATGAAGTGCCTCCCTACCTGCAAGACATAATTGGGACATACCTGCGCGACCGGTACATCCACTATATGGGCCGTGATGGTAGCATTCAACGGAGGGAGATTACATGTGGTGTTCCGCAGGGGTCAGTTCTCGGAATCTGGCATACGATGCGGTCCTGCGTGCCGATCTCCCCGTCGGTGTTAATATCGTTTGCTACGCAGATGATACTCTGGTATTGGCCGGCGGGAACGCCTTCGAAGAAACCATCCAGCTTTCCAAACTCGGGGTGACTAAAGTCGTGACGTCAATCCGCGAGCTGGGGGGAGCGCATGTCCTTCAGGCTCACACAGGTACTCACTGGACACGGTTGCTTCGGTGAGTACCTGAACAGAATTGGCCGAGAGAACACGGCAAATTGCCACCATTGCGGAGACAGCCTGGATTCTGCACAACACACGCTCGAGGAGTGCCCTGCATGGAACTCCGGGCGGCGGGTCTTGGTTGCTAGGATCGGGCAAGACCTGTCTCTGCCGGCAGTAGTAGGGGCTATGCTGGCAAAGACAGAGAATTGGACAGAAGTAGCTTCCTTCTGTGAGACCGTGATGGCCAAGAAGGAAGCTGCCAAACGGGATCGAGAGAGAGCTGATCCTGCTCGGAGAAGGAGGCGTCGGGGAGGCAACCGCCTTGGCGCTTAATACGCCGAAACCCACCTACTTATTAAGGTAGATGTACATTTGGGGTCGTGGACACACAAAGCGGGGACTCTGCCTGCCCACTAAGTAACCCCAGGGAAGACGGTGGCATAGTGGTCACGTGCTGCCGTGCATAGAACGTTTAGGAGAGCCCCTCTTAGAGTCTCCCCTGGGATGTGCCTTACAGGCGTTGCGCGGGGAGGGTTCCGGAATTGGTCTTTTAAGACGAACCGGGACCACCCCTAGGCGCAGATGGTGATCACCGGGGTGGTTTTAGTGAGGTAAAAATCCCACACTACCCGACCTCATTCCTCGGGGGTCGGGTGCCTTTTGAAGGTTTCCCCCCGAACACAAAAAAAAAAAAGGTTTCTATATATTTATTCTTTTGTATCGAGCTCGAAGTTAAAGGATCGTCAACAACAAAATCACCCATAGCCTTCAATGTTACCAAAGCTGGGACACAGATCTTTCAGTGTGACGTAAGTCGTAAGGTACTACGTGGGCTCTGTGCGGGTTGGTGGATGTCACACGTCTTCAAATTTTACGTTCATGTCGGCGTCACGATGTCTTCCTTAACCATTTTTGAGAGCAGTCGTGAAGAAATAAATTACACAAAGCAAAGTGCGGTATGAGGTTCGAACTCACGATCTACAGTCATTCATTAAATAACAGAATGTTTTTTTTATGGATTATAATCTAGTGCTTGACCGCAATCCCGCCCGATGGTAAGCAGTGACGCAATCCTTGATGGTAAAGTGTACTAGTTTATTAAGAGCCTATTCACTCTAGCCTTGAAGACACTTAAAAGGAGGAGGCTAATCGCTTCGTCCGGATCCTACTGGTGTTAACAACGTAAGGGTGGAAACTCGCCGTACGACGGCTTGTCCGATGGTGGAATGGAGATGGGGGAATTAAATCATGCAATTCCCTCGCACACTCACTAAAATGCATCCTGTAGAACACCGAAAGGCTGGCTAATCTACGCCTGTGCTCTATCTAGACTTTAGAGACCTTTTGAGTTAAATCTGGATCGCCAATCAGCCTCTTCCTACGCCTCTCCACTGAATCCAAAGTGGCCAGGTGACATTTTGCAGCACCAGCCCAAATGTAGCTGCATTACTCCACACACGAACGGACCTGTGCTTTGTACAACATTAGAAGCTACCCTGGTGGACCTTTGTGATAACGCCAAGTTTCCTGGAAAATTAGTCCATGCACACGTAAATTGACACATTTTAGTAGCCGTGTTTTAATGGCATTAAAAATTCTTATGGAGTTTCTTAATTTGACAGAACTAAACTAATATTTTATGGACTGGCCTTTTCTTAATGAAACAGTAACAAAAATATAAACTGAACTTAAATTCAGTCTAATTTTTGAACAAGTACCTGATATCTGGTCATCATCATCCCAGCGTTAATCCCAATCGCATCCGAAGCCATTTCAGCTTTGGAGTCTGGGGTCCGCTTTACCAGTCCAACTGCTGATATGGCTAAACTTCGATATTTTCCGTGAAGCGACTGCCGTCTGACCTCCACAACCCGAAGGCGACATCGAAGCATTGCAGTTAGACCAATTGTTGGACTTTTGAGGGCTCCAACAACCCGTAACGACTGGCACTAGATGTTCGTATGGCAACTGAGACCAACGGCTTAACGTGCTTTCCGAGGCACTACCGAACCGATTCACATTCATGCATACAAATACTTGCACTGTGCGGGGATTGAACCCGCGCCTCCTTGCGCAGCGGCCGCGTCCGCTACCGCTACGCCACGGAGGCTGTGATATCTGGTATCCAATTTATTAGTACTTACATACTCAACACTAACACTAGTAGGTACTTGTACATATATAATAATTGTTTATTACAAACTTTTACTTCTTAAAACTATTTTAGTTACTTTTATAACGCTATAAACAGCTATGCTAACCCTATAACGCTATAACTAGTGGCTGACCGTGATTCTGTCTGATGCTAGGCAGTGATGGAATCATTGATGATAAGGCTCATTAGTTTATTAAGAGCCTATTCACTCTAGCCTCAAATCGTCATCAGACGGGAAGACCGCCTCAGAACGGTAACAGCTAACATAAGGGTGGATACTCGCATCGAACTCCCAGCCACCGTAGGCGCGGGCCTGCCCACAGCTCACTGCCCGGTAAGGATCAGGCCCGAGTCGATGGCGCGTTTTGTTTCACACGCGCCTCAAAGAGATGTCAGCACATCGTGAAGGGGTCCACGAAGACCGATGCCTCCTGGGTCGGGGTTGCGATTTGGTTAAACAAGAAACCGTGGCCCTGGCCGCTGCACAGGCAAGTGAAGAAACACGGGTGGGTTTTAGGCAGTAAAAGTCTGACACGCCCTACGCTCCGCCCTGAGCGGGAGAAGTCATTTGATGATTTCCCATCCCAACAACAAAAAAAAGGGTGCATACTCGCCGTATGACGGGTGATGAACATGATTTTAAGTGTTTTATATCACTTTATGGAGTTGTCTTCAGTACACTACAGACTATGATTTATGTAAGTAGTCCTGTTGACTAGATTTCAATCTAAGCAAGCTGTATTTTATTTTCATCAATTTTGCTTAAGCTGTACGTACATCTAAACATAACTCTCCCCCAGTTTGCACCAATTTTAGCGACTAATCGTGTTGGTCGGTCAAGTATGGTCGAAATCGACTATTGTGTACTGTATATAGGCTTCATATAATGCTATGGCCTTTTCGCACAGCACCGCACTGAGTTGCGGCGCTACTTATCATTATTCAGTACAGTATAGCAATATCAGGCGGTATCTTTAGTACGCAGCTCCGAGAAACGCCTCTCTACTGCAGACTTACTACATAATGGGTGAAGCGAAGTCTTTAGAAAATGTTGGTAGATACTGATAGTAATAATATCCTTTATTTGAAGGGCTTGTGTGGGTAAATGATGCTTGCTGGGTGATGTTAAGTAATAACAATCACAAGGGTCGAAAGATCAGATAAAGCTACGCTTAACGCGATTGGACCGCGGATGGGTGCGATCTTTGCATACCAATAACCCTGAGTACCTCAGATAGTACGGTAAGCCGCTGGTCCCGAATATCATTGGTGGATCTTTAAGAGTCTCGTCGAGTCGTCAGGAGTTCAAAAGTTTGACAATTCGTCTTACAAAAGAGATAACATATTACTCAGTAACTGGGTAGCATCCTGACTGTACCATCCCCAACAATTCTAATTAATCATCATCATCATCATCATCATCAACTTTTTTATCGTCCCACTGCTGGGTACAGGTCTCCTCTCATACAGAGAAGGATTGAGCGTAATCACCACGCTGGCGCAATGCGGGTTGGCGATTTCAGACCCAAAGTCCAGGTTTCGTCAAGATGTTTTCCTTCACCTTCAGTCATTGGTGTCCAAGATATGCTGTACTTGCCTGACCTGGAATCGAACCCGCGCACTCATACTTCAGAGGCTGGTGTTTTAACCACTAGGCCACCACGACTTAATTAATGTGGACAACTAATCGTTTGTTATCCAGCTAGTCCCATCATTCTACGGGGTTTGCGGCGACGCCTGTTAGCTTTCTCAGGACTCTAAGTAAAGGATCTTGCACAGCTCATTGGGAATGCGACAGTTTTGATCAGAGCTACCCCACTTCAACTTATGAGGTTTTTTGAGCAACGTCAGCAATCTGTATTTTAGACCGCGGTGACGTCTAGAATACTGCATTCCATCGTAGTACTAAAGACATGTCTTAATTTTCATCTAAAATATGAAGGTCATATAGCTCAAAAGGAACGTATTTATGTAAACAACACTCCAGACCCTTGTAATATTACGTCAATTCATTAAACTCATATTGTAGGTACGTAGTCCTGATTCATTTACTTTCTCTCATTATGCCCTGACGTAAACGATTTAATGTCTTCATTTACTGCACAAAGAGAAATTAAAGAGGCTGCTAAAAGCTTGACATGACAAAGTGCTCTTTCTATTATAACTTTTAAGACCATAAGCTTACGTACGTGCTGTAATTTTCCTAATTACTTTCCTCATTTAGTTTGAAGTAATTAAAATTCGTTAGGCATATTTTAGGTAGTGTTTTGACGAAAGATCTCTTTGTTATTTTGTGTAGATGATTTGAGGGATTATACATATAAAGAGGTGAAGGGTCTTGCAATAGTGAGTGATCAGGCGCAGTGAAAATGGCTAGCGAACTTTCCGAGACATGGTATCACAACAGCACCTATTACTAAGAAAACAAATGAAAAATCTAATAACACTGCCTAGCCCGAGAATGGACCCCGAGATTTTATGCGCAGCAATCTTTTGCGACCTCATTACTAATGGCGCGGTCAGTATACTGCCTACATGGCATCTATAAAGAAATAGTTCAGAGAAAAAACTGTCAATACACGAAAAAAATTTAGTACAGTAAATAAAACGTAACCTTTTTACGTAATAAAATTAATGGCTTCGAATAAAGTCTTTATTATGTTTCCATTTGCAACAAATGAGTTTGAGAGAAAAGCCCCTAAAATACTAACTGTAAGCCGTTGAAACCACACTCTTAAAACTGTAAGTTTTAAAATAAATAGAATCTTAAAACGCTTACAACATTAGTATGTAAATGTTCCGATTAAACTGCTGGGTAAAGCCAATTTTTCAATGAGAATAAATTATCATCATATTATATAAAAGACAGCTAAACAACTACTCATAGACACCGTCGCGTCGTCGGTGTTATGTAAATGTATATACGAATCTTGCTCGGCTGGGCAGCGTTCAGAAAGGTACACTACATCTTCTTGTCGTCCAGGATACCATCGTGCCTCAAGACTAACGACGTCTTTCACACGCTTGTGCACGCCTCAGTTGAGATTTGCCGCCGTGGTCAAATATGGTCTGGAGGACTTTATATAGTTACCTAAACTCAGATTCCGGAAAGAAAAAATAACCAACTGCTTTCGATCACCACGCAAACTTCTATGTGAAGAAAAACAATCACGTAAAACGGTTCAATTATTTTTGTAACTCCAACAATTGATTACACTAATACAAACTATACAACGCTTTTTTATGATTTTTTTTTTAATTAAAGTTTGTTCAGAATAAGCATTTGAAATTTGTATGTAGTGGTGGCCTAGGGGTTAAAGCATCAGCCTCTCAAGTAGGAGTGCGCGGGTTCGATTCCAGGTCAGGGAAGTACCAATACAACTTTTCTAAAGTTTTTTTTTTTTTTATAAGTTATAAACAAGCGCTTGACCGCAATCCCGCCTGATGGTAAGCAGTGATGCGATCATTGATGGTAAAGCGCGCTAGTTTATTAAGAACCTATTCACTCTAGCCTTGAAGACACTCAAATTGTAATGTGATGGAAACACCGTCGCTGGCAAAATTGTTCCAGTCCCTCGATGTACGCGGTATAAAAGAGGAAGCGAAACGCTTCGTCCGGGTCGCAGTGGTATCAACAACGTAAGGGTGGAAACTCGCCGTACGACGGGTCGTCCGATGGTGGAACGGTGATGGGGGAATTAAATCATGCAATTGCATGCAAACACACATGTAGCCCTAATAGGTTACAGTTTTTGATACATATAATTATAATTAGTCTATACTTGAAAGTATTACAATGCATGTGTTATGTAGTTGATTTGGAAGTAATTAAAATACGCAAAATTCTATTGGCAAATGCCTCAACTTTATTCATTGGTTGAATTTCACAAAATGTGTTTAATACCTGGATTTCATTCATCTTTCTTTTTTATATATATAGGGCTATCGCGTAAAATTAATGTCGACTTTTTAATGGTTTTTCGAAATAACAAGTTATTATGCATGCTATTTAAGTGATTCTATTGAAATATGCTGCAACAGGAATTTTTAATAAATAGTTAGCATGTAAATGTCGATAATCATATAAACCTTTCTTTTGAATCCAGTCTATTATAGACACGTCAACATTAAACTCGAAATGATAGGAATGGAATGAACCACAAAATCGGTCGAGGTGCTTAAGGGGACCAGAGGCTTTCAGCTAAAATGATGAAGATGATAATAGGAATGGCTGGCCAGTTACAGCAGTTTACACGCGCGCTAGGCTTTTTTAGATATTTATGATTAAAACCTAAATTTAAATTAAAACCTAAATAAAAATTTTGATTTTCCCCTTTCAAGGAACACTTACCTATTGATTGGTCAAAGTTTTTTTTTTTTTGGGATTTTAAAATCATCAAATGGCATCTCCCGAACTGGGCGGAGCGGAAGGGCGCGTCAGATTTTTACTGACTAAAACCCACCCGTGTTTCTTCACTTGCCTGAGCGACGGCTAGGGCCACGGTTTCTTGTTTAACCAACCTGCAACCCTTATCCAAAAGGCTTCGGTCTTCGTGGACCCCGTCACGATATGCTGACATCTCTCTGAGGCGCGCGTGAAACACAACGCGCCGTCGACTCGGGCCTGCTCCTTACCGGGCGCGAGCTGCCCACTGCTCACCGCCCGCAGGCCCGCGCCTACGGTGGCTAGGAGTTCGGTGTCGTCTCCCGACCAGGGCGTCTCCTGCGGCGGCTAGGGGCGTGAGAGCGCTGGGATTCCCATTGCCTCACGCGTTCCGCCTCCTCATTTGCCAGCATCACTGCACAGCTCCGGACCATGGCCTGGACCAGGGTCGGACGCGAGAGATTGCCGCCGATCGCCGCTACGAAGACACGGCGGTGCTCTACCCAAGACGGGCAGACCTCCACCGTATGCTCCACTGTGTCCTCAGGGCGATCCACACAATGATGACACCCTGGCGTTTCTTCCTGCCTAATATGGAACAGAAACTTTCCAAAACAACCGTGTCCGGTGAAGACCTGCATCAGAAGGAAGGTGGGGGTGCCGTGGCGCCTCTCTAGCCACTCCTGAAAGAGGGAATTACCGCCGCTATTGTGGCGTGCCCAGCTATAGAACGGCCTCACGGTGGTTTTCCTTCATCGTTTTTGAGAGTGGTGAATGAATTGGTGACGAAAGTTCAGAACTGACTGACTGATTGTTTGATCAAAGCTAGAAACCGTTATTTACAACCCAAAATTATTTGATGACTTTATGGAAAAGATCTGACCACCAGTGTTACCAAGCGTTATCGTATGGTCAGATATGTAGTCCTTCCATGTGAAATACCGGTGTGCTGCTGAATTCGGTTAGACTAGAAGCTGAGCCCAACATATTTGAGAAAACGCTAGGAAGATGATAATGATGGAGAAAAATCTGTGTTTGTTAAATCCAAAAGCATTGTGTTTGCAGTGGCTGTATCACAGCCTCGGTTCTACCATAGATTCAATTTTAAGAATTTGCTCCACTCTCCGTTCGCGTGCTGAATGCCAATGAGATCCGAGTTATGAGGAGCGCTTTCTAAGTATTGTTCAGCGCGTTATTTTAATCTATGTCTGAACTTTATGAAATTTTATTAAAAAATGCTCTGTAATATTCGATACTAGTTTGGTTTTCGATAAAAATGAATTTATTGGAAGACGTGAAAGCTGTTTTATTTCAAAATCAATGCATTATGTTTACAAGCATAATGTGTTATTTTGAACGCTATTTTTTTGTAAATACTTATATTATAATGCATTCATTCTATAGAAAAGTTTTAATAAGAATATGGCTATAAGAGAAGCAGAAAACCAAAGACTGTGTAAATGATGATATAAAAAGAAGATAACTACTGAGAGAAAGTTTAATAGAGATATATGAAAGACTCGCAGAGCTATGTCGGTGATTTTAGTTCTTCTGCGGATCTCCTCATTTCTGATTCGATCACGCAAAGAAACTCCGAGCATAGCTCTTTCCATTGCCCTTTGTGTGACTCTGAGCCTTCGTATGAGGCCCATTGTGAGCGACCACGTTTCAGTTCCGTAAGTTATAACTGGCAACACACACTGGTCAAAGACTTTAGTCTTGAGGCACTGAGGTATCTTGGACATTGCTCGTACAACCGATGGCCGATGGGGCAGTAAGGTTCTGGAGTGGCGGCCACGTACTGGAAGACGCAGCGTAGGGAGGCACCCAACAAGGTGGACCGATGACCTGGTGAAGGTCGCAGGAAGCCGATGGATGTGGGCAGCACAAGACCGGTCAGCGTAGAAAGCCTTGGGGAAGGCCGTTGTCCAGCAGTGGTCATCTATAGGCTGAAGAAGAAGATATGAAAGAAAACCAAAATAAAATGAGGCAGAGGAATGTTGATGATACATTCCTTTGACAGCTATCTTCCACGTACACCTTACGAAAACGTAAAGCATATGACCAATTCTCTTGAATGAGTGTTACCAATTTAAATTTTACCAAAAAAAAAATCATTTCTCTATTTTAATGAGAACCAACGTAATGCCAAAATTCATTTTACACTAATAACAACGTTCGAAATATAGCAGTATATCGCAGTGCTATGAAAATCTTCATACATTTCAGTCAATAATCGCCGCTGTCTGGCACGGTATTCGCACATAGCACCAACGGAAATTGAATGCGAACTATCGAGTATGAACAGAGCCGACATGATGCCGATGGACATATACATTCGGCTGACATATCTGTCTATCAGGCCGGACAAAGACAGCCATCTAGCGTCCGAAACATCAAAGACTCGGTGACATGTTTCAATTATGAACAAGCCGTTGCGATTGCGTTACTAACAGTTTTTATTTGTATTGTGTTTGGTTTTTGGCTATTTCGTTGTTTAAGTATTTTTTGTTATGTTTGTTGTCATTGGAATTTTGTTTGTTTAAAAAAGTCTGTCATGAGAGAAAGAGGTCTAGGAAGACTATCAATAGGTAGTGAGTAAAGGTGTCGATCAAATAGTAGACGATCAATGGACCAAACTTAAGGGTGAATGGATCGATACGGTAGTTATAACAATAAATTGTAATTTTAAGATGTTTTTTTTAGGCAAATCTTTGGACCGGATAGACCGATTTTGACAATTTTCATTGGCACATAGTTAATCACATTAACTGCTATGTTTTCATTGGCACATAGTTAATCACATTAACTGCTATGTTTTCATTGGCACATAGTTAAGTTGTTATAAAAAGTTATTCAACTACTTTTCTTTTAAAAAGAGAATAATCTTGCCAATGACGTCACAGTTAGTAGAGAAAAAGAATAAACTGCACTTATATCATCGTAACATACATAGTAACAGACTTCCTTACATTTAATTTTATCCAATCTTGTTAATGATTCCGGAGAATAATATTTTCCTGATAAGTAACTTAAATTATCTAATAAGGTAGGTACTTTTATTATAAGGAAAATGAAACGTTACAGATACCCTATTAATTTTGCTTGTCTTACAATCCAATAAGTTGGTACCTACCTATCTAAGTAATTTCTCTTAAGTCACTTTAAACCCAGGTACGCACGGGTGTGTTTTCACCGCGGCGATTTTTTTCGCACATTAGATTTTCATTGCACTGCTTGCCGAGGGTTGAAAATTCCAATAGTGAGTACTTTTGACGTGCTGCACTGCGGTGCGGTCTATTGGATTTTCAATGCTCGGGTCAATACGGAACAAACATTTGTATCACCTACAAGTAGTTAATCCGGGTCTGGATGTTTGTGTATGTCAGTTTGTAAACGCACCCACAATACTGGGGCAATACCTAGTGTGGGGCAATGTTTATTAAAAAAAAATATTAAAATCTCAGGCGCTATAAAATCCCGTCGCGATATTTTTGCGATCGTGCGAGCGCGTTCTAAATAATGCCCTCGTTCAGTACACAGAAACAGGTATCTTCTGATAAAATTAATTTTAATATTTCCTCGTTCTTATTAAAGAAAGCCTAACTAATTTAATAAATCGCCGAACTACTATATAAGGTACTATTGTATTTTCTACTCAATATTATAAAGATGGCTCTAAAACACGAATTAAGTTCCATTTTGTCGGTATTTCGAAATTGGCTGAGAGAGGCTTGTGCGATAAATTTCCATGTATACCATAAATTTCATTAAAGTTTCTTGGTGCCTGCTCTGTTATTAAATGCTCATTAAATGTATTCGTGTTAATACATTTTGGACAACAGCTACTAGATTTTTCGATGTATGTGATCTGGTATTTTAAAACAACATTATTTGATACAAAAGACAAAATGCGAGCCGTAGAACAAACCTATAGTTTCGATTTTTTTCTTTTACTTGTCCTATATGACATTGCTTCTTACCAAATTTCATGATTCTAGATCATCGCGGAGTATCCTATGATTGATTGAGTTCCTTGCAAGTGTCAAAATAAAATAATAAGTCAAAATAATTATAGCTATTTCATTACTTATTTTTTACTCTAAATGACCCTGACATCACAGCGGACCTTATAAAATACCAGCGCTGCGACATTTATTTTTTAGATGTCGTAGCGTCATGCTGAGACTTCGTTTACAGAAGCCAAAATATCCCCGAAAAAAGTTCCGCTACTTAAATTATTATGTTACCCTCAAAATAAGTGATCCCGGCCGCTAATAGGCATCACGACGAAGTTTCCTACAAAAGAAAACTTTTGGTCTGGAGCCACGTATCTAAGTAGTAAAAGATTTACCAACTATCGGGAACTTTCAATAATCCCGGTAAGTCGATTGTAGCCGAACTTATTTCGGGAGACGAGTGCGTATAGCCGTTTTAGATAAAGCAACATCTGGTTTATGTAGTTCCCGAAACATATATTTTGTATTTTCACGCCCGATTCCCTATGATGTGAGTATAGGAAAATACAAAAATACAAGTTTCTGAGCTTCTATTCCTGATGATGGCTTTATTCTAGGGTATGTAAAGTTGATACAATAGGAGTGCGGAGTTTAATTTGATCGATCTACCTGCTATATTTATCGACTTATAAATAAGGCCGTCCAAAAAGAACCGCTTCTTTTTGGACGGCCTTATTTATAAGTCGATAAATATAGCAGGTAGATCGATCAAATTAAACCACGCTTACTGCGGTTTATTCATGGATTTGTGATCATCTTTATTTACTAAGACCCTCGGCGTCACGCAAAACACGTTAAGTCACTGGTTTTGGCTTGTAATTCGAGTTTCTTTAACACTCATTACGGGTAGTCAAAAACCTAAAAGGCTCAAACCAGTCCAGTAAAGTTACCAAGGGGATAGTGGATAATCCCAGTAACTGGGTCGTCAAATCCAGATAGGCAGACGCTTCATGTGGTTTTTAAGTCGATAAATATAGCAGGTCGATCGATTTGTTTACCGCGGTTGGACCGTGAGTGGGTGACTATAATTACATGCAAACCTCTCCGTGCCTCGAAAAACACGTTAAGCCGCTGGCTTTGACTGTGATTCATAGATCTTTGACAGTCATTACGGGGAGTCAAAAACCAAAAAGTCCACCAACCGTATTTTGGAAGTCAGACATGTTAGCGAAGACCGGCATCCCACCCCAAGCTCACTATAAAGGGCGCGGCCTACCCACGCCTGTTCTCTCACCACATCCTACCATCATCGCCGGCGACCTAAACTGTAAGCACCCGGCGTGGAACAGCGGAACCATCAACCAGGGGGGCCGACGACTCTTCGCCGACGCGGAGGCCAAAGGGTACGACGTGTCCGGACCGGAGACGCCGACCCACTACCCAGACAACATAGCACACACAACCGATGTGCTGGACATCGTTGTACACCAGGGCCT
Source organism: Sesamia nonagrioides (assembly GCA_017933935.1). Taxonomy (NCBI): domain Eukaryota; kingdom Metazoa; phylum Arthropoda; class Insecta; order Lepidoptera; family Noctuidae; genus Sesamia; species Sesamia nonagrioides. The sequence goes on from JADWQK010000715.1 coordinate 83,489, forward strand.
CACCTGCCAGATCGCGCAGGAGGTGCTGGACGACGAGCTGAAGTCCGACCACCAGCCAGTGCTCATCCGCCTGACTGACCACACCACCAGAGTTGCCCATCCGGCGCCACGTCGACACACGGATTGGGACAAATTCAGGAAGGTAATGGAGACCACCACGCCCACTCGGCCCGTCACCGACGCCTTGGACGTGAACGAGTTGGCTGAGGGGCTCACCGCCAGCATCAAGAGCGCCTTGGAAGCGGCGACATGCACATCCACCGCGTCACAGGGGCGCTACCAGAAGCTCCCCGCACACATCGCAAACATGATCGCCGACAAGAGGCGTCTGCGCAGGCGGTGGCAACTAACTAGATGCCCCACCATTAAGAACCAGCTCAACCGTGTCAAGGACAAGGTTAAGGCCGAGCTACATGCGCACGCATCGGAGAGCTGGGAGTACATTATAGACTCGGCAGACGGCGACTGGGCGTCGGTACACCGGCTGTGCCGACGCCTAAAGAATACCCCAGCCCCGGTGCGCCCGCTACGCAACAGCGACGGGGCGTTACGCTACACTGCGGCCGACCGGGCCGAAATATTCGCCGAGCACCTGGAGCGTCAGTTCACGCCGAACCCGACAGACGCCCTGGACCATGTCGCAGCAGTGGAGCAACACCTTGGAGAGTACTTCAAGACGCCGGTAGTTCCAGATGAAGACCCCATATTCTTCTCCCCGGGCCAAGTACTGGGGGCAATAAGGCGCACCAAGCCTGGGCTTGGTGCGCGAAAGGCACCCGGTGCGGACGGAATCACAAACACCGCCCTCCGATACCTGCCACCGAAATCGGTGGCGGCAATAGCACGCTTATATAACGGAATACTCCGCACCGGAACCTTCCCCAACTGCTGGAAGCAGGGGAAGGTGATCATGTTGCCCAAGCCCGGGAAGAACGTGTCAAAGCCGGAAAGCTACCGGCCGATCACGCTCCTCTCCACAACCTCCAAGGTGTTCGAGGCACTCCTGCTGCAACACCTGCTGCCGCACACCACGCCCCGCCAGGAACAATTTGGCTTCCGGGCGGAACACAGTACGACGCTCCAGTTGTCGAGGGTACTGCACACACTCACCGCGGCCATGAACAAGAGGGAGTACGCCGCTGCAGTATTCCTCGACATGGAAAAGGCATTCGACCGGGTCTGGCACGCCGGCCTTATTTACAAGCTGACCAAGACCACCGCGCCTCGTCGCTTGATACAGGTGGTCTCCTCCTTCCTGCAGGACAGGACATTCAAGGTTTCGGTGGAGAACGTGTCATCGAGCGCGCGCCCCATTGGAGCGGGCGTGCCGCAGGGAAGCTGCGTCTCGCCTGCGTTGTACTCGGTATACACCAACGACATCCCCGCCACGCACACTGCAACCCTCGCGCTGTACGCAGATGACGCCGCGTATATCACCACGTCGCTGTCGGCCGACCACGCGGCCATCAAAATGCAGCGCGTTCTGGAAGACCTCCCCGACTGGCTCAACAAGTGGAGACTGTCGGTGAACGCAGGTAAGACGCAGGCTATGATCGTCACGGCACGAGGCGGACTTCATCCACCGAACCTTCAGCTCATGGGGACCGAGGTCGAGTGGACCAGGACCGCCAAATACCTGGGGGTCACACTCGACAGCCGGCTCACCATGGGCCCGCACGTCTGCGACACCGTCGCGCGGGTTAAGGTAAGCAGAAACCTTCTACGCCCGGTGCTCTCGTCACGCCTCTCCATGCGAGTCAAGCTGGGGATCTACAAGACCTACGTGCGGCCGCAGCTTACATACGCTGCCCCGGCTTGGCTCGCCCTCATGGCCGAGACACACAGAAAGAAGCTCCGGACGCAGCAGAACATCACGCTGCGTCAGATCGTCCAAGCTCCCCGGTACGTGAGGAACTCGGTTATTAGCAGGGACCTGCGAGTCGAGAGCATCAATGACTTCGCTATCCGCCTGGCGAAGGGGATGTTCTCGCGTGCCAGCACCTCCGAGCTCCATCGTATTAAAGACATTGCGCCCTGGCACGCGAGGCCTCCCGATAAGAGGAGATTCCCGCGCGACCTCATAGCAGACGTCGCGCCACCGGACTTGACACCCGGGTAGGTCACAAACACAAATACACGTGACCTACTCAGACAAAAATAGACACTATACATTCGCAACACGACACCGCCGTGCGCATTTGCGGACTGTATTTATACAGGCGCTATGCGCGCGACGAACACACATGCACTACCCCACAGGCAGGCACACACTCAGAATACCACACGAGCGGGGAACACACACCTACAAACCGCTCGTAACACACACTACCCCCCGTACCCTCACAGCCTACTGTACATAGCTGGTTGTGCTGTTAGGGGGTCGGGGTAATCACCCACTGTAGCGGAGCGCCAACCAAAGCCGACGCCCGGTCGCTGATCGACTCTTGCTGGGCCTTCACGGGGGCAACCCGTGATCCAACCTGGTAGGGGTCTGATCGCACGGGCGTCGTGAAACACCTCGGGCGCTCCTACAGTCACACACAACAAAGCACACCGTCCACCGCCGGAGGGAAGGCACACCCTCACGGCGTCGACTTAGGTGTGCGAAGATCGAGGAACAGCACCCCTAGGGTGCACCCCAAGGAGGGGTCTCCATTTTTGGAGGCCGAGAGACCGACCCCACGGTCATGGGGCCATTAAGGAGCCCCCAAACCGTCTCCTCGCGCCCCCAACTCGGGGTCGCAGAGAGGACCACGAAGCCTGTTCTTTTTCGACAACCGTCACTCGGACCAGTAACATCGTGCAGCCTCTGTGAGACCTATTAAGAGCTATCGTTTGACATATTATTGTGTGCTCAGTGATTGTTACTGTGTTCCTATCTAAATTAATGAACACCACTTCTGATCGCTAACGGTCATTAACGTTCAGTACTGTACAGTGTAGATGTTATATTATAATTTAGGTAATCCTCAATCAATCCTGCTCTCAAAACGGTTAAGGAAAATATCATGAGGGAACCCTAGAGGCAAAAACTTCGAAGACATGTGACATCATCTACCAACCCGCACTGAGCCCGCGTTGTAGATTACGGCCTACTCCCTCTCACTAACAGAAGGCCTATGGCCCAGTAGTGGGAACATTATAGGCTCAATATGTATATGTATGTAATCCTCAATCAATCATCTAATTGCACATGTATACGGCTACGTTTAGATTAGAACTATCTAAGGATTAACATAATTAATATTCCTAGGCTGAGAACTAGGCCATTTCTGAGGATTCCAATATAATCATCTGCTTAACTTTTTCACAATTATGTTAGAGTCAGCTTTCAGACTAACCGGATTCAGATGTATACCAGAAATTCACATTGAGCATTCGCTCAAAAACCTAAAAGGCTCAAACCAGTCCAGTCCAGTTACCATGGGGATGTAGGTCAGATAGGCGAATGCCTATCTGACCTACATCCAGTAATAACCCAGTTACTGGGTATTAATACGGTATCCTTTGGTAAGATTTGTGGCCAGATTTCCGGGCTTCTGAAGTTAAGATCATTAACGTGCTTTTTCAGACACAGAGGGTTCCTAGTATGTAAATATTGTCATCCACAGAACAACCATGACAAGTGTAGTTTAATGTCTTCGATCAACGTGTGCGGCTATTATTATTAAACCACGGCCTCTTACTAAACTTAGATAGAACTGTTATTTTTTGTGATCAACATCTCAACGTGCTTTTTGAGACACAGAGGGGTCGTAGTATATAAAGATGATCCATAGAACAACCATGACATGTGTAGTTTAACGTGATCGATCAAAGTGTGCGGCTATTATTATTCAACCACGGTCCCTTACTAAACTTAGATATACCTAACTGTTATTTTATGTGATCAACATTTCAACGTGCTTTTTGAGACACAGAGGGATCATAGTATTTAAAGATATCCATAGAACAACCATGACAAGTGTGGTTTAACGTGATCGATCAAAGTGTGCGGCTATTATTATTCAACCACGGTCCCTTACTAAACTTAGATATACCTAACTGTTATTTTATGTGATCAACATTTCAACTTGCTTTTTGAGACACAGAGGGATCATAGTATTTAAAAAAATCCATAGAACAACCATGACAAGTGTGGTTTAACGTGATCGATCAAAGTGTGCGGCTATTATTATTCAACCACGGTCCCTTACTAAACTTAGATATACCTAACTGTTATTTTATGTGATCAACATTTCAACGTGCTTTTTGAGACACAGAGGGATCATAGTATTTAAAGATATCCATAGAACAACCATGACAAGTGTGGTTTAACGTGATCGATCAAAGTGTTCGGCTATTATTATTATTATTAAACTGTTGTTGTGTTGACAACTTGTGAAGTTTAAGTAAGGGGTCGTCCCCTTACTATACTTAGATATAACTGTTATTTTGTACTATAATCTTTTCACAACAGTGTACCTAAGAACAATGACGTGTTCAAAAAACTCATTTGAAAAAAAAGTTGTGCACATGTTGCCCGAGACATTAAATATTTACAAAAACTTGCCAAATGCCAATGTAATGGTGGCGGTGGATCAAAATCAACGTTGAATGACAGATACAGGTTTATTCATTTCAACCACTTGACAGATTTTAGCCAACACTGTTAGACTGTGGTTAACTCCATTAGCAATTCTGGAGATGGCCTGGGCGGGTATCTATCCCCGTACCTCCTAGTTAAGCTATTCCTGAGGACGACGGGGCCTCCGATCAAGCTAATGATAACAATGGTGACTGCAGGACTATCGATTATCGTGCTTTCAAAGTAGCGACCATTGTAGATTTCACAAACAGCTGTGTTTGTCATTACCATCTTATGCTTGTATGTGGTTATGAGTAACATGCTCGTATTTCTTTTGTTAAAACAAAGTTGTGCATCTTTTCCATAAAAAATCCTGTGGAAAAATTCAAACGCAAAGTAACAAAGAATCAGACCTTTTATGACAAGCTAGTTTTATTTTCAAAGGGTTATTAAAATAGATATGAAAATAAGCATGGTTTTGTGCTTGTAATATAAATCTCCTCTAAAATATAAGTCTCCTCTCCCACGTAGAGGAAACGACGCCAAATGAAATCTTTTATAACGATCAATTAATTTAAAAAGATTGTCATCTTTGTGTGAAGGTATTAAAGAGGTCTGATGTGGTGTGTTTTCTCGAAAAATGCAAATCTTTTGCTGAAGTACAATATCATCCAAGTTTTTTCTTTTAATATTTAAAAATAATATACCATACTAATATTATAAATGATATTTATAATTAAATGAAATTATAATGAAATATTGTACACAGATAGTCTAGAGCCCGAGAAAGGACATAGGCTATATAACATCCCGCTATGACCAATAGGAGCAGAGCAGTAACAAAACATGTTGTGAAAATGGAAGCGAACGCGGACGTACATATTGCTCCCATTATTTTAACAGGCGCTTATAAACTGAAGTTCACGCGGTCGGAGTCGCGGGCAACAGCTAGTAATAGATAATTGTTTATTACCACAAATATTCACACACAATGGTCAACTGGAAGGACTGAGTGTGGAAACCACTAAACCCGTAACATAGAACCACAAAGATTCAAGTACCTACATACAGACGGCCGCACAAGCTACTACCATGTCATTTTTTTTATGTATTATAAACTAGCGCTTGACCGCAATCCTGCCTGATGGGAAGCAGTGACGCAATCGTTGATGGTAAAGCGCACTAGTTTATTAAGAGCCTATTCACTCTAGCCTTGAAGACACTCAAATTGTAGTCCGGCGGAAACACCGCCGCTGGCAAATCGTTCCAGTCCCTCGATGTACGCGGTATAAAGGAGGAGGCGGAACGTTTCGTCCGGATCGTAGTGGTGTTAACAACGTAAGGGTGGAAACCAGCCGTACGACGGGTCGTCCGATGGTGGAACGGAGATGGGGGAATTAAATCATGCAATTCCCTCACCCACTTCCCAAAATGCATCCTATAGAACACCGAAAGGCTGGCTACTCTACGCCTGTGCTGTATGTAGGCTTTGGAGACCATCTCGAGTTAGATCAGGGTCACCAATCAGCCTATTCGCACAGTCAAAGTCATATTACTTTACTAGATTTTCAACTTTATCGCTAAAGCATTAAGAGGGAACTCTAGTGGTACTCTCTTTATACAAACATATTCCGCTGTTTTCTTCGTAGATAATGCTTATTGAGCATATTTTTTTTACAATTTAACTCGGTGATTATACCTGCCCCTATCAATTGATTTTTTCCGAAACTTAATGAATAAAAGAAAGAAGATACTTCAAAATCGCGAAAAATAACCAAATTTTACCGTGATGTTCAAAACTACAACAACCGTGACAAGTTTTAGACAAGGAACTATACTTTTCCTCTAAATTTTGATATAAAAATAATTGAGATCTGTCGTGTTTTGAAAAAGAAAACAGCGGAATACGAAACGTCTTTTGGTCAACATTTTTGTAGGTAAAATCAGGCTGAGCTACAACTGTCCTTTTCGCACTTTACCGGGAGAGGTTGGAAGCAACGCGACGGCAATAGTTTCTTCAAATACCTATTTGCCAAATTCCTCGGCACTAGAGTCCCCTCTTAAGGCTCAAGGTTGATTGGGAATATTTGACTGTTTCAGGTAGCTTAACCTGCTGTTGTCCGTACATAGCACTATATACAGAATAACATATTTAATTTAGCATTATGTTACGTACGTACAATTGGTAAAATGTTATATTCTTGTTATTCTTAATTTTTAAATTTGTTTAATCTAAATCAATAGCTTCCCCAAGTTAAAGCTAATCGATTAAACGTATAATGCGAATTTATAATAAAAGGCACTTTTAAGTAGTTGAAAGCAGAGATTTTTTTTTAACACGGTCAACATAGACAATCTATAGACAATCAATTTATGAGCAATAGACTATACAGTCTATGCTATACTGACATTATAGAGGGAACCACTATGAATTATTTTGTTACAAATTTACAATGTTTAACAATTTACACTATGTTGATTTTTCGCTGTGCAGCTTGTCACTTATCAAATTGCCTGACACCACTCCAGCACATTTAAAGAGATAGTTAAAAATCGTAGATGACTATTTCATTTGGCATCAAAATGCCGACCATCGTGCGGCGGACGACAGCTTTCAACTGAACATTTTAACGGTCGATTTTAGGCACCCGCCGTATACGATCTGGAACTTGTGTCTATAGCATAACCTGTATAAAGCCCGCATTGCGTAGGTATTTAGGTACGCATTCTTTTTCATAGTATTTTTCAGGCTGTTTTATGAATTAAAAGCCACCATTTGTGGTGGAAGCCCTAGACTGTTTATTTATAGTTAACTAGCTTTCCGCCCGCGGCTTCGCCCGCTTGGAGTTCGGTTATATCGCGCTTTTTAGATTTCCCTCTGAAATATCAAATTTCTCCGGGATATAAAGTACCCTATTATTCAATCCGGACTTCTAACTTTACGCCTGCAAAATTTCAAAGCAATCGGTTCAGTAGTTACGGCGTGAAAGCGGAACAAACAAAGTCACTTTCCGATTTATAATATTAGTAAGGATTCATTATTTAGCGAAACGACTAAAAACCCAATATCTCCATATAATTGTATGGCTGAAACTAATAGGTCAAATTGATGAACTACTAATTCCCTCACGGCAATATAAGTAGGTACCAGACAAGACTTAAAATGATAACTTAGGTAGGTATATAATAGATATAAGTAGGTACCAGACACTACTTAAAATGATAACTTAGGTATATAATATAAGTAGGTACCTGGCAACTGAAATAAGATAATTTATCGACATATTTTTTTTTATCTCTGTGGGTACATTCAATATATTTAACTAGCGGCAGCCAGCGACTTCGTTCGCGTGGAGTTAGTTGTGCTCCGCCCCTATTGATGTTATATAGCGTGATGTTATTTAGCCTAAAGCCTTCCTGGATTAATGGGCCCTCCGACGCAAAAAGAATTTTTCTCATCGGACCAGTAGTTCCTAAGATTAACGCGGTCAAACAAACAAACTCTACAGTTTTTATATTAGTATAGATACAGCTGTGATTACCTCATCAGATTCGTGACCGTTATCAAATCAATGACATTATTATGTAATAAAGGATATCTTGATTATAACACCTGTTGATATCTATTCAATAGTCACAAATTAATCAACGTAAAATAATGCACATACGAATGAAAAAAGACACATTAAAGTTTTACCCATGAAATATTTACGCTTGCGAATTGATTGGTATCAATCATTTTCTCTTTTAATGTCAACTAGCGGCCTGTTTCAGCTAGGCATTATTTTATGATATGACCAACATCAAGATTATTTAATTATATTTATACTAGCGACCCGCCCCGGCTTCGCACGGGTGCAATGCTGATACGAAATACACTAACGAAAAACTGTGAACATATAAAAAGCATAGCGGCCTGCCGCCGCCGCCGCTCCTGCCGCGCCGGCAGGCCGCGCCTGCCCGCCATTTTTAAATCTGTAATTTAGACTGTGGTAATATCTTCGAAAATATTCATTTAAATCATATACTGTAAAGGGCAATATAGTTGTATATTAAATCAAAAATTTATTTAAGGTATCAAATTGGATAAGGATTAATGCTGTATTGGTTAAAATCGCTTCTAAAATTCGCCGTATTTGTCGTAAAAATTAAATGACAAAAACAAGTTATTGTGGGATATCCATAAAAGATAGACATATGCCATCGCGGACTTTTTTATAGACCTTCTTAATGTGTATAATATTTCGTACATTATTTTGATAAATCTCGTAGGGTTCAGCCTGCGTTTCACTGCAAACGCGGAGTAAATGTAATTATTTACGACCTCATATTAGAAACCTCAAAATTAATAGTATTTATACAATTTAATGGGTGTTATTATACATATAAACCTTCCTCTTGAATCACTCTATCTATTAAAAAAACCCTGTCAAAATCCGATGCGTAGTTTTAATGATTGAATCATTCAAAGGGACGTAGGGAAAGTAAAAGTGCCTTTGTTTTATAATATGTAGTGATTAATACCTGTATACAATATGTAAAGGAAACCCTGTCCGACCCGTAAGGACAATAAAGGTTATGTAAACACATGGCCAAATAAAATATTAAATTTTACATAATCATCATAGTAACAATAGTAATGAATTTTGAAATAATCTTTTTTTGTCGCGAATTAATTCCAACTTCCCCATAATTTGGTAATTTTTAAAAAGTGACAACACCATTTGTGACGGAGCGAATAGCGATGCGACCACGTGCCGCGTGCCCTGCCCCCCGTCACCCGCGGATGTATGGCTAACGTGTTGTCTACCGCACATGCATTAAGTTACCTCGCTTTTTCGAAATAATATTTATTTTTTTAGGTGGATTTTTTTTTAAGTTTGGACCGGCTTTGTGGGTACCTATTACCTATTATAATCAGTTATCGATACCTAACAATACCTTCATGGATCGGACAGGGTTTTCTTTACATATTGTATAATATGTAATGTTTTATAATATGTAGTGATTAATAATAATTAAGTGTTAACACAAGTGTTATCAGTTAACACAGAAAAACTTTGAAAGTTGTATACAGGATAAAATTTTATCCAGTGCGCAAACTTATAGCTAAATAAGTTTTATAGATAAAAATATTATTACTTTGATATGTTTCAGTACAAAAAAAAAAATTGTTATTGATAACGAAAGATGTTTATTATGAAATCGATGTTATGGTCGCCTCACGCGGTCCCATTCATGTTCGGCGGAGTGGGGACGGCGGGAACATCACAGGCGAAGACCGATGCCTCCTGGGTCAGGGTTGCGGGTTGGTTAAACAAGAAACCGTGGCCCTGGCCGTTGCACAGGCAAGTAAAGAAACACGGGTGAGTTTTAGTCAGTAAAAGTCTGACACGCCCTTCCGCTCTACCCAGAGCGGGAGAAGTCATTTGATGATTTCCCATCCCAACAAAAAAAAAACCGCGCGCCCGCGCCTCCCGCATGTTCACTACGCGGCCATATGCTAATACTACGATATTAATATGAATAATTGGTGTCTCTCATTTGCTGATTATAAGGCGGACAAAAACATGATTTTTTATTTTAAACTAATAATGCAGATTTGTTCTGTCATTGATTCTGAGCCACCCATTTTTTTTGCGCACTCGAAAAAAGTTTCCCTCTATAAAAACATAGTGAACCGCCGCTCCCGCCGCCCCGGCCGCTCGGTACCGCCACGCAAACGCTACGTCCCGCAATTTTAAAATCTGTAACATGTTCGAAAATATTCCTTTTAAATCATGTGCTGTAAAGGGCCACATATATCTATATTAAATCAACAATGTATTTAAGGTATTTAATTGGATGAGAATTAATGCTGTATTGGTTAAAATCGCTTCCAAAATTGGCCATTATTTGTCTTAAAAAGTAAATGACAAAAAACGTTATAGTGGGATATCCATAAGAGATAGAAATAATACCATCACGGCGTTTTCTGTAGACCTTTTCAATGTGTACAATACTGAGTACATTATTTTATAGATCTCGTAGGGTTCAGCCTGCGTTTGAAATGTAAGCAGAAAAAATGTAATAGGGAAGTATCCAAGGTATGAAAATCAAAAAAATAATTAGTCCGTCTTATAAATAATAAAAAAAATTAAGGCCCGTTTTTTTTGTCGAAATTACCGAAAACTACTGAGATGTAGCGTATTAAAGTTACGAAGTGGGGGCTAATTACGTCACGCCGTGATATATTTTGTAACACTGCGTGACGTCATGCGACATTTCAAATCAATATATGTTCGTAAGTATTTTAATAAAAAGAAAAATAAAAAATATGTGTTCAATGTTTTTTATAAATCCATCTAATAGACATTAAATTATTTTTTAGGGTACAACCCAATTATTTACAACACCACATTCGAAACCTCAAAAGTAACAGTATTTGCCACTATTTAATGGATGTTGTTATAAGTATATAAACCTTTCTCTTCAATCACTCTTTTCAAATTTGTGACTATTGATGATACTTATCAGCAGGTGTTACATTCAAGATATCCTTTATTACATAATAATGTCATTGATTTGATAACGGTCATGAATCTGATGAGGTAATCACAGCTGTACCTATACTAATATATAAGGCTGAAGAGTTTGTTTGTTTGTTTGAATGCGCTAATCTCAGGAACTACTGCTCCGATTTGAAAAATTATTTTTCCGTTGGATAGCCCATTAATCCAGGAAGGCTTTAGGCTATATAACATCACGTTGCGACCAATAGGAGCGGATCATAAGTAACTCCACGCGAACGAATTCGCTGGCGGCCGCTATAATATATATAGGTAAATATATAGATAAATCTTTTTTTCCCGTGGACTACCAAAAGTCATCTTGTGAGGGCCTTCCACGCCACATCTTCCAGCCAACCTTTCAGTCCAAAGGCAATCTGTTCCTGGGCCAAACAGCGAACAGGGCTCTGTTCACTGTCATTTAAGTTTGGCAAGTACTTGCGGAAGACATTTATGTCTTTCATTGGACATTTTTTGGCTGTAATAATGAAGTATCTGCCAAGTCGTTTTTGGAACGTCAATTAAACACCGGGATGGATAGCTGACTGGTTTATTCATTTTTAGAGCATACCCACATATACAATAATAATACCAGATGCAAATACCTTACACTTTTCCCCCTTAAAGACTACGGGTAAACAAAAGAATAAGTAATAAATTAACCTTGACAATATTTTTAACAATCAAAATAAAATAGAAATAACTTACACGACGTCACAGGTAAATATTAGACTACTTAGTCATTGCCTTGTCTTTGTTTACGGCGCGCGTGTGCGCTCGTATTGTTCTGGCCGAAGCTCCCGGCGGCAGCGGCGGCGGGGAGCGAGTCGCCGGTGCGGCCGGACTCACTAAGTCTGCGCTACCCGTCTCCGCCTCCAGCTCACCGGAAGCTTCCGACGCATCCTCGACATCATCATTTTCCCCCTTTTTAGAACCGATGCTCGTTCGCGATAGTGAAAATCGCGACTTATTCCCGACTGGAACTACTTGATCTCGGTGCCTGCGCCACTCGACCCCGTTTCCCATATCTACTCGATATGAAACGGGTCCCGTACATTTGGATACTGTTCCCGCCGACCATTTCTGTGAACGAGAAGTGTAATCGCGAGCGAGCACTGGTTCTCCTTCCAGGATTGGGGGCCTGGGTGTGCCTCCTGCATGTGCCACCTGGCGTTGCTGTGCTGCTCGCGCTACTTGCGCGACATCGGGCCGTAATGCATCTAGTCTTGACCGCATCCGACGCCCGGTTAGCAATACTGCCGGTGGCACGCCCGTAGTTGCATGTTCACAATTACGATAATTGAATAAAAATATATTTAATGCATTTAATACATTTTCACCACTATGAACAGCCCTTTTAATAGCATTTTTAACGGTCTTCACCGCATTTTCAGCGGCACCATTGCCTTGTGGTCTGTATGGTGCCGTTGTTACATGGGAGATACAATTATTCAAGCAATAGTTTTTAAATTCATGTGATAGGAATGGTGGTCCATTATCCGTAACGAGTTGCGAAGGTAATCCGAACCTACTGAAAACAGTCATTAAAGCTGTGATAGTTGACTGTGCGTCCGTGCGACCCATGGGGAGCGCCTCAATCCATTTTGAATGCGCGTCGACAAGTATAAGATACTTTTTTCCTGCATATTCCGCAAAATCTGCATGCAAACGTTGCCATGGCAACGTTGGAAATTCCCACGGATGCACATCTGCGCGCGGCGCTGCATCGCGCACCATGCGACACGGCTCGCACGAACGAACCATCGCTTCAAGGTTGGCATCCAAATTAGGCCAATATACGTAATTACGAGATAAGTTTTTCATTTTTTTAACACCTAAATGACCTTGATGTATTTCTTCCAGAACTTTACTTTGTAATGTCTGTGGTATTATAATTCTATATTTATAAATTAAACAACCGAAATCTATTGTTATATCACTTTTACGAGCTCCTTCCTTTGTTATATCACTTTTTTTTTCTTCTTCGCAACTAGGTACGGGTGGCCATCCAAACTTTACATACCCCAATATACGAGATAAGATTACATCTTTATTGGTTTCCTTACCGACGTCATGAAAATTAACAGGCATACATTGATGAACGAGCTTAACATAACTCATCATTTCAGTGGGACGGCGTTCCCGTGCTAACGGTAAACGTGACAGCGCGTCCGCGGGGCCGTTTTGTTTAGAAGATATATATTTAATAGTGAAATCATATGCGACTAATCGTGCAGCCCAGCGTTGTAAGCGACTGGCCGCCGTTTGCGGTATACCCACTTTCGATCCGAAAATGTAGCTTAAAGGCTGATGATCCGTTCGTAGTTCAAATTGTCTCCCATAGAGATACTGGTGGTGTCTAGTGACTCCATAAAAAATAGCTAATGCCTCTTTATCAATTTGACTATAATTGCGTTCCGCATCGTTGAGTGTGCGCGACACACAGCTAACCGGCCGCTCACTGCCGTCAGGTAAACGATGCGCCAACACTGCGCCCAACCCGTACGCGCTGCTGTCCACCGATAGCACCAAGGGGCGCCCCTCCTCATAATGCGCGAGCACTCTCTCGCCTGACAGGATTCGTTTAGCCTCTTTAAAGGTCTCATCGCACTCCTTACTCCAATTCCAACTGACATTATTTCTTAAGAGATTATGTAATGGGTGTAACAATGTACTTAAATTAGGTATAAATTTAGCATAATAATTCAGTAAACCCAGAAAACTCCTTAATTGTGTGGTATCTGTAGGTGTCGGAGCATCAACAATAGCTTCCACTTTCTTGGGATCCGGGCGCAGACCACTTCGATCAATTATGAACCCGAGATATTTAACGCTAGGTTGTAAAAAGCAACATTTGTTAAGTTTGACTGTCAAACCCATGTCCTTTAATCTGACGAGTACTTGTCTCAAATTGATCAAGTGTTCTGCTCTCGAAGCCCCAGTTACACAGATATCATCCAGAAACACGACCGTGGCTGGCACCCCGCGCAACGTCTCCTCCATTAGTTTTTGGAATTTTTCCGGAATGCAAGATAATCCAAATGGCGTACGGCGATAGACGAATGTACCAATGTGTGTCGTAATAGCTGTACACGGTTGCGAATCCTCGGTTAACATAGTTTGTTGATATGCATGCGTTAAATCGATTTTGGAAAATTCACTTCCCCCGCTTAGAGTAGCAAACAATTCTTCAATGCGTGGAAGTGGGTAATATTCACGTTTTAGTTTACGATTAATAGTCACTTTATAATCGCCGCAAATCCGTATATCGCCGTTCGTCTTAATCACCGGCACAATCGGTGTACCGTAGTCAGAGTGCTCGACTCGGGAAATCGTCCCCTCGGCCTCGAGCCGCTCGAGCTCGCGCTCCACGCGCGCGCGGAGCGCCAGCGGCACGGGCCGCGCTCGCACATATACCGGCTCGTTGTCTGTCAGGTGCAATTGGAGCAACTTTTTACACTTTCCTAATTTGTCAGTAAAAACTTCTGGAAATTCGGTAGCTAATTTACTTATACACGGATCTGCTATAATATCATTTAAATTGATTTGTTTCACATTAAGGGACTTCAACCAATCCCTTCCCAATAGAGGGCGTCCCCCATTTTTAATTACATAACAACACAAATTGTTTGCTGTAACATCACCAAGCCGAACATTTACATATATATATATAACCCAATGAATCAATACGCGTACCGGAATAGCAACGTAACATAAGATTATCTAATTTTATTGTTTTATTTGAAAACATCCGCTTATAAAAGTCTTCACTAATCGCCGAGATGCGACTTCCCGTATCGACTTCACATTTAATTAAATAATTGTCTATGTTTACGTCAATAAAATAAGGTTTATTACCTTTAGATGCCAATTCAATACTCAACAAATCGTCGTCCTCCGATTCCTCACTGACGTAGTTTTGTCTGCCAGACCGACCACTACGTCTCACTTCTTTGCACATCACTTTCAAATGTCCCCGTTGGTTGCACTCATCACAATTGTAATTAATATAACGACACCTTTCTGGCCGATGCGCCTTACCGCACCGCCAGCAATGTTGAGTAGACGTGGAAGGCCCCGGCGCCGCTGCGCTGCTGCGTCCTCCTGACGTCGTTCCGTCGGCCCTCATGCCTGGGTTCCGCCCTTGCCGGCGCGCGCCTCCCCCACTCGTTTGTGTCCGCCCTGCGCCTGTCCTGTGCAGGCCTTCGCCCGCGTCGCCGCCTGCACCTGAGATGGTGGCTGCGGCGGTCGCCGCGCTCACCTCCGCGTGCCTCTCTGCGGCCTCAAGCGCCAGAGCCAGCTCCACCGCCTCCTTGTATTTAATATTTCGCTCCGCAAAAATTCGCGAACGCATCGCGCTATTGGATAAACCCGATACAAATTGGTCACGTAAATTTTCTTCCAGCATCGTGCCAAAGTTACATGTTGTCGCAAGATGTTTCAAATCTTGGAGGTACTCCCTCATGGATTCGCCCACACGCTGTCTACGTAAGCGAAACATGTGACGCTCGGCGATCTCCGATCTTTGTGGTTCTAGATGATCAGTCACCAAACGTACCAATTCGTCAAATGTCTTTGTCTCCGGATCTGCCGGGGCACATAGGTCGCACATTAACGAATAAGTAATTTCACCCACCACTGTAATTAACAACGGTACACGCAACTCGACTTTGATTTCATTTAGGAGAATGTATTGTTTAACGCGACGAATATACGATGGCCACTGCTTGGAATTGATGTCGAATGGTTCTAATTGTCCTATCGGCATTGTTAATAAAATAGTAAAACTTCGACTTGACACGTTTAACACGGATTCGATTTATAAAATACCTCGTCGCCAAATGGAACGTCAATTAAACACCGGGATGGATAGCTGACTGGTTTATTCATTTTTAGAGCATACCCACATATACAATAATAATACCAGATGCAAATACCTTACAGTTTTTATAAATTTAAGCTGACTTCATGGTTAACACAACTATGATCCTTTTTTATCCCGCGTACATCGAGGGACTAGAACAATTTGCCAGCGGCGGTGTTTCCGTCGGACCACAATTTGTGTGGCTTCAGGGCTACAGTGAATAGGCTCTTAATTAACTAGCGCGCTTTAGCATCAATGATTGCATCACTGCTTACCATGAGGCGAGATTGTGGTCAAGCACTGGTTTATCAATACATAGTATAAAACAAAGTCGCTTTCGCTGTATGTCCGTATGTATGCTTAGATCTTTAAAACTACGCAACGGATTTTGACGCGGTTTTTTTTAATAGATAGAGTGATTCTTAAGGAAGGTTTGTATGTATAATAAATGCATAATATAGTAGAGAAACACTGAGAAATCTAAAAAGCGCGATAAAACCGAACTCCACGCGGGCGAAGCCGCGGGCGGAAAGCTAGTAATTTATAAAAATAAAAATGCTAAACCCACTTAAAACGTGTTGTTACATGAAGCTTACAGAGCCTTCAAAAATGTTTTTCTTTTAAGGTTTAGTACAGACGTTTTATATAAAGAACAGAAAAATCATATCAGATAAGCTTAAAGGAAATTAGACTTTAATAACGTGTCACATAGCATACGAGTCTAGTTCATTCAACATCAATTTTTATCATATGAACTCATTCCCTTTACTGTGAGAACTTCTTAAAAACGGCAAACGTAAAGAAAGCAAAAGTGAACTGCCTTGCCGAAGTGAAAATTCGAAGAAAAAGTGTGATCAATAATGTAAAAAGTGATCATGTGAAAGTTTCTTAGAATCTGTATTATACCTATTCAGATTTACTTATATCGTATTATATTAACGGCCCGGACCTTTGACTTGACAAAATTTTTGAATCAAAATTTTGTTTTAAGTAGGATTAATTTTATTTTTGTCACTAGCATTCCGCACGTGGCTTTGCCTGCGTTGAGTTCGGTTATATCGCGCTTTTTAAATTTCTCAATATATGAATATCAATTAAAAAAAAAAAATCGAAGTTTAGCCAAAATCAGCAGTTAGACTAAAGCGGACCCCAGAGTCCAAAGCTGAAAAGCTACGGATGCGACTGGGATTAACGCTGAGATGATGAAGAAGAATATGAAATCAGTTTTTCCGGGATAAAAAGTATCCTATTGTTTAATCCGGACTACTAACTTTCATTATTTCAGCCAAAAGACGTCCACTGCTGGACATAGGCCTCCTCAAGGTTCTCCGCGACGACCGGTAGGGGGCCTACCCACGCTACGTCTTCCGGTGCGTGGTCGCCACTCGAGAACCCGCCGGCTCCATCGGGCATCGGTCCTACGGGCAATGTGTCCAGCCCACTGCCACTTTAGTGTTGCAATTCTTCGGGCTATGTCGGTTACTCTCGTTCTTCTGCGGATCTCCTCATTCCTGATTCGATCCCGCAGTGAAACCCCAAGCATAGCCCTCTCCATTGCTCTTTGAGTGACTTTGAGCCTTCTTATAAGGCCCATTGTTAGCGACCACGTCTCAGTTCCATAAGTCATCACTGGCAACACACACTGGTCGAAGACTTTTGTCTTGAGATACTGCGGTATTTCGGACGAGAAGATTTTACGTAGCTTCCCGAAAGCAGCCCAGCCGAGTTGGACTTGACGATTGACCTCTTTCTCGAAGTTGGACCTTCCTAACTGGACAGTTTGTCCCACCTACACGTAACTGTCAACAACTTCCAGAACAGAGTCTCCAATCTTTATAGGAGTCGCTACAATATGGGCATTAGACATGACTTTCGTCTTGTTCATGTTCATTTTAAGAACGACTCGCTCAGAGGCTCTACTGAGGTCTTCGAGCATTGTACTCAGGTCCTCCGCGGTCTCAGCCATGACTACGATATCATCAGCAAACTGAAGGTGTGTCATGTACTCGCCATTTATGTTAATGCCCAGTCCTTTCCAGTCCAGAACCTTGAACACATCCTCCAATGCAGCGGTGAACAGTTTCGGGGAGATAACATCTCCCTGTCTGACACCACGCTGCAGAGGTATTGGTTTCGAGGTCTGGTCCTGTATTCAGACTGAAATGGTGGCGTTTTCGTACAAATCCTTCAGCGCTTCAATATACCGATGTTGCCAGGTTGATACGTCGTTGTTTGTGGTAGCCGGATCTCTTCCGGAGATTCTTCGCACCCCTTGCCCCGCCGTACTAACTTTACGTCTGCAAAATTTCAAAGCAATCGGCTCAGTAGTTATAGCGTGAAGGCGGAACAAACAAACAAACAAAGTCACTTTCCTATTTATTATACATATTAGTAAGGATTCATGTTATAAAGGCATGAGAATAAGGTTATAATGTTCTATCATACTCCATAGAAAGGGAAAATCTTCCTACCAGATAGCACCAAATTAATATTCTAATTATTATTCAAATTAAATTAAAAAATCCAGAAAAAAGTGTAAATAATAGTTTACCTTACCCTTACCCGTTGGTCCCGGTTGCCATACGAACAGCTTGTGGCAGTCGTTACGGGTTGTTGGAGCACTCAAAAGTTCAACAATTGGTCTAACTGCAATGCTTCGATATCGCCTTTGGGTTGTGGAGGTCAGACGGCAGTCGCTTCAAGGAAAATATCGAAGTTTAGCCAAAATCAGCAGTTGTACTAGTAAAGCCGACCCCAGACTCAAAAGCTGAAAAAGCTTCGGTTGCGACTGGGATTAACGCTTAGATGATGATGAATAGTTTACCTTAGCCTAATGTTAGTTTTAACTTAAGTGCGTCTGGACTCTTACCCACCTACGTAAGCGCGAGAGTCCCAACGGTCTGAGAAAACACTTAAGATCCTCCAAAGACGAGCGCAAGCACCATCATGGACTTAATTATGTAGGTATTATTTTTATTTTGAAACGAGATAATTCATACTAATATTATAAATGCGTAAGTAACTCTGTCTGTCTGTCTGTTACGCTATCGCGCTTAAACCTCTCAACCGATTATGATGAAATTTGGCACAAAAATCTACAAGACCCTGGGAAAGGACATAGGCTACCTTTTATATATACTAACATACCTATACGAAAACTGCGCAGTTCTGGAAATATTACTTACATACGGGTCGAATTGATAACCTCCTTTTTTGAAGTCGGTTAAAAGTACTCAAAACTCAGCATTACCTCGTCAATTCAATTATTTTTCTGTTCTATCTATACTGCTGTACATTTGTGGAGATTGGCTAGTCGATATAAAAAAAAAGTCTGTATTGAAGATATAAACACAATCTTATTTTCTTATTTTCCCTCCAGTATCTAAACCCACTTTAACTGAAAAAAACTCTTGTGTGTAACTACATTTTGATCTATGTAGCTACTACACTTATGATATTCCGTAGTGCTACAGACCGAAACAGTACCGAACAAACCGGATTTTCAATTTCCTTTCCGGACCAAACGCTTTCCTTTAGAGAGCATTTTTTTTATATTTTCCCTGTATACCGTATAACTGTATAGGATGACTATATGAGTACTATGTATGAGTGTTTAGTTACATGTATGTAAATATTTTACAAAGATTTGATTAGACTTATTTATTGAATTGATACTTGTATTTAAGGGTGAACATATGATAGTTTGTTATTTTGGTGTATTTAAAATATTGTGCTTTCGGGTTGAATCTTTATTAAGTTTCTATTTTGCTACCACCTTTACGTTTATTTAGTATGTTCTAATCTCCGATTAATATTGTATTGTTATATGTTGGTATTAAGGGTTTCTCTAGAAGTAATTTGACATATTATCCGCTTGTTTATATAATTCTGTTTAGCGACCGGCATGTTTTGGTGATAATTTTGTCTATAAAAATTGCTGAGATGCAAATAGAAGGACGTTCCTGGTTAGTTGCTTGTAGATTAAACATCCTGAATTGAAGTGAGGTATTTTCTTTGTAATATTTTAAACAGTTTCTTGCTATTTCTTATGTTTCTCTGTATTCGAGTTATATACTAGCGCAAATTTAGAATACATCTGACAACGAATGAGTTTTCTGTTTTAATGGTACTATTCTTGAATAAATCTTGCTCCTTGTGATGACTTCTTGTGTTGATGTTTTCTCTGGACCTCTGACGCTGGTAGCTTGGACTCGGTAACCGATGTAACCAATACCAGTGGGTTACTATTTTTTATATTTTGCGTTCCTATTGACGTTATCCATTGTCACATTATATGCCCACAGTTTGATACCCAGCTAGAAAGTAACCCAGTAGACCCCGAAAAGATGACAGTATGAACCGCCCCTGCAGATTTCTTTGTGCGAAAGTTCAAAATCAAAAGTAAATGACTTTTGATTTTCTCTTGACTGAAATTAGGCTGAGAATCAACACATTTTTGAACGTCAATATTACTTAAGACAAATCCCCAAAACGCCCACTCATCGACACTTTCTAAGTAAAGAAATTAGCCATGGATCGCAAGCACTGAACATCTCGGTGAAAGTCTTTGCTTAGCAGTGGTATGATACAGGTAGTAACAGTACTTTGATATCCATAAAAAGACTGATAAACTTCTTTGTCTGTTATCTGTAAATGGATTGATTAAGTAGGTATTATCAATCCATTTACAACAAAGTTAACTATAAAACAACCATAACATGCGCACAAAACCAATCTAAAGCCAATTTCTAAACATTCAGCCACAGCAGCCCGTTAAGCTTAAATTAGTGAAATAGTAAAATAGTGTTGTACGAAATTAAGCAAGTTCATAATGAATATTTATTGGTTTAATACGGACCAGCTGGGCACCGGGACTGGCGAACAATCGGCGCTGCATACGGAAATTGCCACGATAAGTGGTTTTTTTTATTGCTGCAACTACATAGTTATAGCATATACCTACACTGCCACAAAAAGTAATCGAAGTTGAATATGGTTATTAAAAAGTGATCATAGTTTTATCACAAAGCCATCCTTTCATTCTATGCCTGCATCGATCACTTATACACTACATACACAGTCTCGGATAACACAGCCTCCGTGGCGTAGCGGTAGCGAACGCGGCCGTTGCGCAAGGAGGCGCGGGTTCGATCCCCACGCAGTGCAAATATTTATATGCATGAATATGAATATTTGCACTGGTCT